>JAODAF010161856.1:0-10140 GCA_027574765.1 Molpadia intermedia | reverse complement strand
CTGCTTTATAAACAGGGATGACACGAGCAGTTTTAAGCAACTTTGGCACTAGGCCTTGACTAAGGGAGAGGTTACAGATAAAAGCAAGAACTCCGGAGATGGAATGAGCGACATATTTAACAACACTGGGTGGGATTTCATCATGACCATCAGCTGAGTTGTTCAAAGACAGAATTATTTTTAAAACCTCGTCACTGGTTGTTGGATTTAAATAAAGAGAATCAGGCACAGGTGCATCGAGGTAATGTTTGTAACTAATGGAATTAATATTAGGAATATTCTCTTGAGTAAGTGGACCAATGTTAATAAAGAAATCATTGAAGGCATTACTTATCTCTTTATTGTTAGAAATACATTTACCATTATGATTTATCTTATCAATATTTTTCAAGGATGTCTTACTTCGGATAATGGAATTTATAGACCTCCAAGTTTTTTTAATATTATTGCTGCAGTCGGCAAACAGATTAGTATAATACAGTTTTTTTGCTAATCTAATGACGGTGGTCAAACGATTACGAAAACGCTTGTATGCATCTGAATTTTCTTGGGTTCTTTTCCGAAGATATTTCTTATGAAGTCGATTCTTTGTCTTACAAGAATTCAAAATCGCTGGAGTTATCCAGTTATGAAAATTACCATAATTCCCATTGCAACTGGTAACAATAGGAAAACAAGTTTTGAAGTGAGCTGTGAAAGTATCACTGACAAGATTGTATGCTTCATCAGCATTATTATAGGTATAACATTTTCATAGGAGAGAACGTGGTCAAATTTCATTGAATCATTGAACCAGGTTTCAGTAACACCAATCACAGAAAACGTTTTTAATGGTTTTCAGAATAAGTGCTAGACTATTGAAATTACAACTTAATGATCTAACATTTATGTGAAAAAGACTTACCTTATTACTCTATGAAGAATGTGAGATGGTGTTGGGAAATCTAGAGTAGTAATATTTACATACATCATCTTGGTGTGTAAAATTAACATCAGGCTCTATAGTTCCAAAGGGACAGTTTTTGTCATCATCATTAGTATGGCGACTGGAGTTTGCAAGTGTGTTGCAAAGAAAACAAAAAGCGGGGTTGTATTTACACACTGTGAGGATAAACAGTTACCATGATATATAATAGTATAACAATTAGGACAATTTTGATCACAGTAATCGGTTCCATTCAGATTTCTAAGACAAATACAGCAAAGATGGTTAAAAAGATCAAATGACATCCAATGATCGAGAATCCGACAAAACACACCCAAAAAAGAAAAAAGGAATTGATTTGACTAAAAGTGAGAACAATGCCACAATCCAAACAAGCAAGATCTAAAATAACATCGATTTGAAGTTAGCATACAAAATTAGGGTTAACCGTTAACGAACTGTTTAGTAAGCCATGGTTTTAGAGTGAGTTTAATGCACTACAACCAGTGATTTTTCTTTACTTCACTTCCATCGGATCCTTTGACAATTGCGAATATTCGATCATCTAACGACCATGCTGATAAAACTTTAGCGTGACTTGTGGTTTGTTTGAGGAGGTCCCTGTTCAATGTTGTTAAATCATTTTGTATGCCTATACCAGTTGATTTCAATAACCTGCGAGCTTTGATAAAACGGGACCGTGCAGAATAGTTAGTAAACTTAACTATGATTAGACTGTGCCCCTTACCAGTGGGCGATCCTATGCGGTGACTTCTGTCGATATCGGAAGCAGATATAGGGATTTTCAGCTTTTCGGCCGATAGTTTAATGATGATATGGTTTGTGTCTTCATTTTGACTCTCAGGTATACCAGTGACTCGTAGACAATTCCGACGAGAGTACTGCTCAAGGGTATTAAGTTCAGTTTTTAGCTGCTGAATTGATGATGAAAATTGGTCTGATTGGGCAGTTATTTTACTTAGATTTTTATCGCTCTGCTCCAGTTTACATAGTATGTCGTGAATTTTGCCTTCGTGTTCGTCAATCGATGCGCTAATTTTTTCTAAGGTGGTTTGAATTGCCTCGCTAACAGCAGATGAGATTAGTTGTCTTATCTCAGCACTCTCCAATAAAGCATTGAGTATTGTACCAGCCAGTTCATCTTGCTGGGGTTTGCTGCCTTTTGCCCTGGTGTTCATTGTTGGACCTGGGAGACCTTTTGTCATAAGAAACAAGTGACTTTAATCTGGAGTTTAATCTAGCGTTGACAATAGCAGAGACGACCACAAATGATTTCAAAAGGAAACATCAATACGGATAGAATGAGGACCAAAAAAGCTAGGCTCTATGATGTAGCAATGGAAGTCGTCACGGATGCAATTTCACATAACACTGGTTAGATGGCAATAATGTTAAACGATAGTTTGTTTAAAAAGAAACCCATTTGCTCGTTCAAATTGATCAGAGTTTGTTGCTACATCATGACGGGTGTTTGGTAGTAACAGAGTACCAGAGAACTACACAAAGATGATTAAATTTGATTAAACATTTCCATTATGAGTAACCTACATGTACACACCAACACGACATTATCCACAGGCCTATTAGTATATAGTAGTATTACGATGAACGGCCTAGCCTAATCCCTGATATTAATAGGCCCTAGGCTGGTAACTATACTAACATTAGGTCTAAAATTAGGTTTTAATTTCTAATACAACATTTAACTGAAAAGTTCAGAAAATGTTCTGCATAAGATTTAAATTTAATTATAGCCTTGTACAGCAAATTGGCCATGCGTAAATTATGTAAGTTGGTACTGTCACACAGTTCTGATTTTCAATAAGTAAGTAGTGCCACCTTTTTGTGTGTGTCTTGTGTGTTGTCAGTATAGTCAATACAGGTGATCAAAAACATATGGCGGAACCAATTTCATGATAGACAACTTTACCATGCCCATTACGATCTTTTTATTTATTTTTTATGGAAGTTATAAATATTTCTACCACATTGTTTCTTTTAATTTAAATGTGCGTGAATATCATGTATAATACAAGTAGTTCAGTATTTACTGTTGTTTTCTCACTTCTTCATGGCACACAACAATGTTCGTTCTTTAAAACAATTTTTCACAGGACCAAGGTGACACTACTGAACCAACCATAAAGAAAATGAAAATGGAAGCTGAAGAAGGAGCAGGTTTGTTTTACAAAACATTGATAGCAGTCAAGTCCGGAATGATAAAAACAGACCATTTATGAAATATAGTTGCCTTCAGTAATTTTGTATGTAATAACAACAAAGTTCTTGCCTGTACATGCATACCGACAGTAGAGAAAACATGAAGTTATTTTATTCATCTAGTCAGGCTATGAGTCATTCAGGGCTGAAATGTATGTTAGTCTGAATACCTGAGATAACTAAATTACTTTATCGGGCACCAAAAAACTTTTTAAGTAGTCACGAAAGTTCAGAAGATATTTGTGGCCAATTATGACATCAGCCAATATTACCATGAGCAAAGTAAACTTTAAATTCACACCAGCTACATAATTGCTTTGCCTAATAGATGGTTATATGATATCTGTCATGGTCAAGTTCAAGCCTTGTCGAGCATCACCCAAAATCTCTGCATATTTATAGCTCGTGTGGCTTAGCAGAAATTTAAGAAAGGCTGTACTTCAAATTATAAGGTATAAGTACTATAATCAAATGTAGGTTTATACTAAGACTTTATTAAGACCTCATAGGTAAATAGCATGTTTTATTTTCTGAACTTTAACAGATTGTAACAAAATTTAACTAGTAAAATTGAAAATGTTGAAATATCATTTGATACAAATAAGGTACTAACCACTAGGTCAGAAGGCAGCTACATTTCAAATGGCTTACATAGTTAGGGAAAGGTCTATGTGGCAGTAGTACATTTTAGATATTTCTGTACATTCTCTCAATCTCTAGAATCTTAAATGTTTGAATATTGGTTTTGGATTTCAAACTGAAATGAATGTAAGCCTTCTTGGTCTGTTTTTGAAGGGCTTGATTTCAAGTAATGTCTTTTTTAAAGACATTGTTTGCACAAATTTTAATAATAACATAATTTTCCATTACATATGGCTAAGAAAAGAAAGAAATACTGTATCATTAAACAATGTTGTACTTAATAATCCTTGAGGCATTAACACTTTTTACCTTTTCTTTTTTCTTCTTGTATACATTTCCTTGTCCGCAGGTTGACTTAAGTCGGAACACATGAGGCATTTGAACAGCTGATAGCTGGATATCATAGCAGATATGAGTCAAAGTATTTTTATTCTTTCAGTCCCACTAAAGCATTTCAAATATCACAGATGTCTCTAAAATCAGGACTCCACCAAATGGGTGTTTTTAGGCAGAAAATAAACATTGGGATTAGGGGATTTACCATCTAGGGATATAAATGTTTGAGAAGGAAGAGTGTATTGTTGTGTGTAGTTGCTTGAGTATCTTTCATTGGTGATGGAACTCGTAAAAGAAGTGCAGTAGCACCTGGGTGCTAGTTTTTGGCGATCACCCATACTGGGAACTAAGGACAGTACAGGTACTGTAGTCCATTTTTTCCTGGTAAACAACCCATAAAATGGTGCCATACCATACTAACAATGACAGAAATGAATCTTTGGACAGTATTTTACACCAGAAATTGATGTGAAAATCTGTCTCATTTCAATTAGAATTGTGCTTTATAAATATAATTTGCATGTAGCTTGGCAGTAGTCTAAGGTTCTTTCTTCTGCTCAGCAATATCAATTTGTATGAGAACACAAATTAATTACATTTAGACTGAGGATCTTTGATTCTTGCATTTTCCAAATTACTCACCAACCTACATGTGATGCCCCAACTTTCATCTTCAATATTGTAGTACAGTAATGAATAGGCTGGACATTGTCTCATAACTGATGTATGACACTTATGATAAGTCTTTTTTATTAATTATTCCATTCAAATTTTCAGATAAGCCTTGGAACAGTCATGTACTGTAGTACAGGAAGGATTACATTACAAAGTCATACTAGCATAAACTAGCAAAGATGTTAACTTGTTTAACATTTTCCTACCGTAATCATTAAATTAATGTTGCATAGAGGCGAAGTTATATTCAGAATGGTAGTTGAATAAGTGCCATGGAGTTTACTAAGGCATAATGATGGCTCATATTGCCTATTATTCTGATTACTTGTTGAGAACATAGTAAGGTACCCATACCCCTAGCCTGGTCCTTCATAGAAAGTGGTCCTTTCAGCTGAATCCAAATTACCACTGAATTAACTTGAAACCTACCTTTAAGATAAGTGCCTTGTTGTCCTGAACACATATTCCACAATGCAATGTAATAACACATCCTGTTTTATAATACTGCAGTAATATTGCCTTGCAAATTCAAAATGGCTACTTCTTCTGTTTTCAGCTCATTGGATATACTTGTAGTAATTATAGCAAGTTGATGTCCTGACCTTATATGAGAAATACTTTTTTTTTTTTTTTTTAAATTGTCATAGAAATATAAGCTATTAAACCAACCATATTTCGAAATATTTTTGAGCTTGATATTAAAATCACCAGTGGTAATGTGCACATGGTGCATAGTGTATGACCTAATTCTATGGACAAGCTAGGGATATGGTACTCTTGTGTAATTTTGAAGTATCAAACCTACATGTACTATATAAAAAGACACAAGAATGCCACGAAACTGAGTCAGTGTAAGCTATTTATATACTGTAGTCTTAAGCTTATATCATTGGCAAGATAAAAGACGGCTCTCTCTTTTTTTCTTTCCCCATTCTTTTATTGTTCCTTCAGATTACCCTCAGAACTGCCAAGGGGTTTTGTAGCTTTTGGTCGTACCGCTGTGCCGTTTACAAATGGTCACTCTTTGAAAGAGATGCCTGCCTCCATATTAACCTTTCCATTTTGTCTTTTTCAGCTAAAAAAAAAATGATTATTCACTTGACATGAAACATTGTACTTGTTGAACAGCATCATGTTCAGTATTACAGCTAATTTACATTCACTATGAATAGACTCACCATGGTTCCTGGCTGAAAATCCTGTCTATTCTGGTTCTTTTTACCCAACACTCCAAATAAGCACCATCCTAAAATCCACCCTGGCAGGTTTTACAATCAATCAACATTACTGCATTTCAGACAGTTTGTGGAGTTGCAGAAGATAAGATTCAGGGAAAAAAGAACCATTAATTCACTGTGGTAGATACTTTGAAATCAATAGAATAAAAGAATCATGGTATGAGCCTGCTCATTGTGATTAATTACAATACTGAAGTAGTGGATATCATCTGGCTTGCTAAAATTACAGACTGCATGTATCACAACTTTACTAGAGGGATATCCATCATGTACTGGATTTATTGTATTGCAAGCTGCATTTTGTAGCTTGCTTATAACATTTTCATCAAAAGTTTTGCTTCTAATATTGGAGGCATTTTGACCCAATAGTATTAAATTAGGTTGGGTGCATTATT
The DNA here is from genome assembly GCA_027574765.1 of Molpadia intermedia. Lineage (NCBI taxonomy): Eukaryota > Metazoa > Echinodermata > Holothuroidea > Molpadida > Molpadiidae > Molpadia > Molpadia intermedia. The sequence goes on along the minus strand of JAODAF010161856.1, from coordinate 3,688 downwards.
AATATCTGGTATATATACAATATTCATTCAACTATTACTGAAATCTACCACAATACTCCATTACGTAATTTTTGGATTAAAGATGTTAAGATCTTAATGTTGTTTTTTTATTATTAAAAACAATTTTGTTATTTTTTACTCCTGCCCCATGCATAAAACCCCTGCATATTCTCGAGCCTCGAATTACCATTGGGCTCAAACCTGTAGCCCATGATGAACCTCAAGAGGGTAAACAAATTCAAACTAAAGATAATCATACCAGAATTAACTATGATGGAAAATTAAGAAAATTTATGCTTTTGAATATAGATCTGAGATAAGGGCTTCTCAATATCTGACCGTGGTCAGAGTGCCCTAAAATATTAGCTTGACCCAGGGCCCTGAAATAGTAAATCCAAGCTTGCTTCCGATGAGGGTAGGTAGTACATTAGGTACTGTATACTGTCACTCAATTCACTCTATACACTGCTATCTGACCATCATGAATCGTGCCAGCTAGGTTCATACAATGTTAATAGAATTTTGAGCTCAGTGAAAGAGAGTCATGCTCAGGACATGTACATGTGTAAATGTCCAGCCAAGTTTTGAATAATTAGAGTTTCCTTTCATATGACAGTCTCTAGATTGTGTAAGACGGATATCGTTGACTACCATTCAACTGATTCTTGAGGGTAGATTTAGAATACAAGAAATTGATCACCACAAGGAGTTTTCAAGAAATATAAGTTCCAAAGTTAAAATATTTCAACATTTATATCAACAGTTTACACAGTTATGTAGTTGTCCCTGTATATTGTACATAAATGTGCTAAAAAGGGCTGGGTTGCTGCGAGTACAACCACCCCTACCTGTAAACATTATCTGAGTTACTCACCTCCTACTTGTAAACTCTACCCACCCTTAAGTTGTAAACTTTCTACCAGGAAGCTTTGGGGAGTCTTCTGTCCCATCTACTGCTGATATCTATGACACCTACCTTAGATTGGTCGCACTGTGATCAACGAGAGCTTGCTGTTTGATTTAATGACTAGAAAACATAACAACAAAATTATATTGGCCCAAAAGTGATAATCTATCTGTCCATGATCATCAGATCTTCTCTCTGATTGTTAAATTCTTCAAATGGTAGGTTCATTGAGTAGAAGACTTTGATGTTTCTTATTTTAATAATCTACTTAAAAAGGTATGGAATGTGTGTCTCCATCATGTGGATTCACTCCTTGTGTGGGTATATAGGATACTGGTAATAGGATGCCATACATCCATTTCCTCCTTAGGATTTCAAACGAATCATTAGTAATTAATGAATAATGATTCTGCCCTGAACTTAACCTTTCGGAACCAGAGAACAGGTTGTTCTGTTAATGAGATGTGGTTGTCTTGCATCTTTTGTGAGTATGACTGGCTATATTCCCTGTCTGAACAGGATAAAAGTAAAACCCTGCCAGAAATAGACTGCTGAACCTCCAGTCCTGGTAGGTTATGTTTTGATGGTATCCCTAAATTAGTTTACCAACATACTCTGGTCACACTATAGTGTTAACGTTAAACATTTTAAGCAAACAATAGTTACCATGAAATCAACGGTATGATTAGAACATAGCTAGTGAAGAAACTATTTACACTTAAAGTGAACATCAATGCATATAAAAACAATGCATTTCTATTTTTCTTTTCTCTTTTGTTTTTCTCTCTCTGTGCATTATTTTTTAACATATTCAGTGGCTGAAGGCCATTGCTCGACTTTGGAAGATCTGCAACACAAGCACTACAGCCCTTAAGAATGCGGGCATCCATCCCTTTCAAGGGAGAGGATCGGTAACGAGTACATCAATTTTGGGATAGGGTGGGACTATATTGAACATTTTGCAGAGTTGTATTTTGTAAAGGAAAGTAAATGTTCTGGTGTCTTTTAGCTTTTTGAGTCACAGAGGGAAAAGGGTGTGTCAAAATATTGAGAAAGGCAAAAAGTTTAAAGGAGAACTGATTAAATTAATAAAGTTAGTTTTTGTGCAGATTGCTTTGCCCAAATTAACATGCTTAACATTGTTGTCTTTAGAATAGCTTTAACTTGCTCAAATGATTGTTAGCAATGATTATTATATATCAAACTACAGAATCAAGAATAAAATGTTATTTACCTTGTTGAAACAATGCACACGTTTTGAATAATACTTCACTACAGTGTCGGATTCAGAGCTACTGGGGACATTCCAAATTGGTGCACCCATTTCTAGACAAACACCCCCACTTTCACTTTGGAAAATGGATATCCAATGATAACCCCCCCCTTCAATGTTATGCTGGATATGCCACTGTTTTACTTTTCATGTACTGTAGTTTGCTGAAAACACATCCACAAGGACTGGATCTTTTTCAAAACTATCAAATCACATTAACTTCATTTGAGCAAGTTGGCTTCTTGAAATTTGATTTAAAAACCCATACTATCATAGTTGGTTCTGATTGCCTTTCAGGTGTCCCAGCCAGGAGCCCCTCCCCTCTGATGCTCGCTGAACAGACAGGACCAGTCCTTGCCGGACCAGGGGCCAAGAGAGACGAGCTGAGTATCCCAGGTATGCCCACGCTAACAGGCCTACCAAGCCTGAAGGGGGACCAGCAGGAGATGGTAATGCAGGCCAAAAAGTTTGCCATGGAACAAAGCATTAAGAGTGTGTTGGTGAAACAGACTCTTGCACATCAACAACAGGTAAGCATTTTCCTCACTTGGCCATCCCCTACCCCCTAAGGACAGATAATGTTTAATTCAATCTAGGTCTCACACATCATGGAGCAACAACAAACATCACTGGGTGCAGCAGTATTGCCCCCTTTGTTGATTTGTGCCTGTCCCTCTGATGCCTACCTAGTTACCTTGTCCCACCTTGGCTGGCCTCGTCCTCACCCTATATCTGGGACAAGGATGACAAGGAATGTTGATTATCAGAGATGTTAATCGTGCTCAGTCTGTAATGTTCTTATTTTCCAAATGATGATAAGCTGGACAATGGCAGTCAGGGATTGATGGCAAGATATATGCTTATATCCCCAGCTAGTCAGCTACATGTCACTCAGCCTACTCTGGCTTCTAATCAACTAACTATAGAAAAGTAAATTCCAGCCTAAAATATAATGTTTCTTCAACTGTTTCAGTAACAAATTCAGTTTTGTGTGGAAAATCACTCTTAATAATGTAACACACTTAATAAATAACATACCACCCTCGGTGTTTGTCGCGGTGCCCCTGAAAAGTATGCAGAGTCTGCGGCAAAAGTTGCCGTTATGCCCTTTTTGTGTTGCCATCGGTGCCCCTCCTTTTAGCGCATTTACATTCCGAGTAGTACAATAAGTTACAGTATCCCAACAAATCTTGGGGAGATTTTGTTTAAATCATCCTTTTAGGGCTTGATTTACGATCTTTTCACTCTCTCGGCGTTTCAGCAAACACGCGTTTATCTTACGAGAGTATCTACTATCTAGCCTAACCACTAGGGCAGGGCATTTTCGTTAAAACCCCAGATATGCTACTACATCATACAAAATTATACATATAAATTCTCTATTATTTCACACATCCCTATATTTGAGTGTTAAAATTCCCAAGATTTACATTATACTAGGGCATTTAAATTATTGTAATTAAATGCATGTGCATGAGTTCACATCTTGTATTAATAATCCATGTTTC
>JAODAF010161855.1:0-16854 GCA_027574765.1 Molpadia intermedia | reverse complement strand
CTATGGTAATAATCGAACGATAGGCTAACCGCGCGAACTTCCATGCCTGCGCGAACTTCAGTCCCTTGACGATAGTACTAGCAGCGTTGTTACAAGTTAGGCCTAACGTTAAGCTACAGTCACACTGGGCTAGTCATACTATTACTAGGCCTAGTAATAATGCATATAATGTTTACTCCGGATGATTTCTCCAAAAATATCACAAATGGCCGAAATGGGTATTTTATGGGTAATTTTTCGGTAGATTTTAAATCAGCAAAATTCAAATCTTCACACAGTTGTTATTGTAAATGCCGTAATGCCTAGCAGTCCTGATCTCTCATTGGTCGAAAGAAAAGTGCAAATGACGTCATGAAGTCTTCATAATAACAAATTTGTGACCGATAACTACAGGGTGTCTGAAGATTTGAATTTTGCTGAGTCAAAAGCTACTGAAAATGACCCATTTTGGCCTTTTGCGATATATTTAGGAGAATTTAATCATCAGGAGTAAACTTTATATGCCTTAGCTTTCAGGATATATAACTATCAAGCAGGTATGATCTAAAATGCCTCGGTAAATGCGGGATTTACTTTCAATTTTTTTGTTCGTCAACTATACATTCGGAGAGACCTACCTTGTCAGTATTTTATACTATAGGAGTAGCTAGGCTAGTTGGCTACTGTAGGATAGCCCCTTTTATCGTACGTGCCACTTGAAAGTTTAATGACTGATGTGTATTGTGGTTTACGGTCGCTGGCCCGCAACCAGTTGCCCCAAGAAGACAGTTCGCCCCAAGAAGACAGTCCGCCCCAAGAAGACAGTCCGCCCCAAGAAGACAGTCCGCCCCAAATTGCCGACCAGTTCGCCCCCTTATACCTTATCAATACTAGTCTGCCCTTACGAAAATTCCCAAATGCACTTTATGGATATTATATACGATTTAACGCTCCAATTTGAGGGACAAAATGGCGTCCATAGCATTGCATAGGACATATTTAACCTAAAATTCCGCCACCTCTTTCCACACTCTCAAATTTGGTGAATTTATGTTTGTGAACTTTGCTATTTGCATCAAAAATTATTTGTGATTTTGGTTTTATCTTACATTAATATAGTATATTTATTGTGATTGAACCAATGGAATTGCTTTCTTTTGATTTTTACAGTACTAATATAGCTATAATAAGACAATTTCCAGCGAAAATTACTGTAGCACACATAAAATGTACTAATACGGCATACTCAGAAGATATTATAAATACCAACAACCGATCAAGTGTCGGGCTGGTCACATGCATGTATTCTTGATTTTGTCTGTAATAAGTGAGATGTGAACTTTTGCTGTATGCATTGTTTGTGTTTAAGTGCAAAATTGTTAAGATATAAAAGAGGAAACAACACTTTTACTTGAGGGGAGAAATTACTTAATTGTACCTCAGGGAGAAATGTAGGGGAAAACTGGTTGGGGGCAAAACACCCAATATTAACCCTAAGCTTGTAATGGCTAAAGAATGTGAAGGAGATAGTGCCTGTTACTAGCTACAGTAGGGCTATAATATATTATCCATGTGTTTGTACAGTAGGCCTTGGCCTAATTTGATTCAAAAGGTAGCCTCTGCCATTGTTAATATCAAAATCAAAGCTTTAAATTTCCTGTTGTCACAATAACTCAAACAGTCTCATTTGAATCAGGACATTAAAACACATGGGAGAACCTGTCAGGGTTGTTTGATTTAAATCACGATTTCCTGATTTAAATCCCTTTTTTTTATTTTTTGCAGAAGAAGTTGATAGAAAGTCAAGTTAATCATTGGAATCAACTGATTTTACTAAATTACATATTGTAATATGATTTTAACACATATAGACCTACTTATATATCAGCATTGACCAACAGAATTTTATGATAATTACCAAAATCATACATACACTTGGTACTTACTGAGTTACTGTACAAATAAAAATCACGTTTTTTTCCTGGAATATAATGAACTGATGAAAGTAAATTTAACCGTAATTTCTGCTTTAATTATTTCATGATCCCTTCATAGTTACATGGTGTAGTAATGATGGTACATAGTTATATATAACCTAATATTTCCACCTAAATATAAATCTATCTTGGTAATATCCAATTTATCCAAAGCATAGTCTTGATTGAAGTAATGAAAGAAAAAAGAGAGGCATGTTTTTCTTCAAAGTTTCAGTTTTAATCAAAATTGTTATCATAAACAGCCAGTGAACATCTTAACAGGTGACACATAGGGTATGTCCCACCCCTTTTTCAGTCAATATCATTTTTGTGCACATAATTATGACGATACCCCTCAAGGCCCAAGTGGTCCTGATTTTCAGAATATGCTACCATGACTGCCCCCCAAGTCCCTTCTATGTCCACCACTGCTACAAAACAATGTTAATAGTGTCAATACATTGATTAAAGTCTCAACCCAAGACCACCAATTAATATTCCTGTTTTATAACATTTTGGAGAGTGGAAAACTGTTTGCATCAACTTGAAATGTGAACTTTTTGACTACTGTAGACTCATGCAGTGAGAGTGAACTGTAGTTCACTGTGTGTTGTGTACTGTGAACCCTGCACAAACTCTTTAGTCTTTAACCACTGAGTCATAAATAAAAAAAAATCAACTACCCTGGAACCTGTAGGATATAAATTATCATCCTACATGGCAATTTACCTAGAAACGTTCGGGCAGAACCATCAGCGTAATAATACTTCAATTAATGATCAATTGTCATATTCTGATGATAAGCATTGGAGAGCATTAAAATAATTTGGTTTGGTGGCAGTCGAAGCTCTCTCATGTGGAAGTCTCATTGAAGTGCTGTAGATGCATTTTGTAGAGTAGGCCTAATTTACAGCAGATCACAGTTCACACCAAATATGAAGTATAAGGAATATGATCTGAACTGTCAAGGCTCACCATGGTGATTAAAACATCCATATTGTGTTTGTTTAGGTGAATAGGAAGTTAGAAAAAAGTTAGTCTTATAAACAGGAGAACTAGTCAATATTAACCTAAACTTAATAATAATTGGTAGCCTATGTACATGTTTATCTTCCTTGTGGTTAACATTCATGCGAAGTCAACACCAGTAGAAGTTTGTTTGTCAATATTTCGTTGGGGAAGCCGGGGGAGACTACTTTTCTGTGGGAGACATTCCCCAGAGTCAGTCATTTAATTTAGGTGAGTGAATGAAATGTGTACAACTGTATATTGACGCAACCCTCAGTAACTATCATGACTGACATCTCATGTAAAATAACATACACATCAGTCACAATATTGTAACACAAATTTATGTGAACTCTATATCTCTGGTAAAGTGTATGACCCACCCACTCCTGTGACTGACAATGTTGATACAGTGACGCACATGTAAGTCATGTTTTCAGTGCTAATAAGCTCATAAATTTATAATGCTGATTTCATATTTTTTCACCACAGTTCAACACAGCAGAAGGACAGTACATTACGTCATCATTACAGAAAAAAACTCTGTCAACCTAAGCAAAGTAAGCATGGCAGAAAATAGGTGGAATTTAACATATGAATGCCCAAAATGTTCAAACTTCTGGACAGGAAGGTTCAACAAACTCTTGGAACATTTACACCTCATTCACTCCCATGAGCAAAATTTTTCAATGAGATGTGGAATAAACAAATGTGAAAAGACATACGTTAACATTGATTCATTTAAGAAACATCTGAAAAGGGTCCATAACAACTGTCATTTGGATCAAACTCTGGCTATGACAATTGAAACAAACATGCCAATGGATTGCAATGATGGAGATGCTAATCTTGAAATACCAGAATATGAAGCAAACATAGCAGGTCAAAGTTCCCACCTCCAAAATCAACTTGAAAACCAGTATCTATTCCCATATGCAATCCATGTTTTGAAATTGCGAGAAATTCACAAATTACCTCGGACAATTTTAGATGAAGTTGCAAGTGAATATAAGAAACTCCTTGCTTTGAATCTTCTTGACATTGAAAATGCCATAAATACTGATTTAGCTGCACTAGGTGTAAATACTAAAGATTGTCCTAAAATTCAGGGAGTATTAAAGGAAAACAAACTTCATGAAGCCATTGAACATATGGCTAGTGAAAGTCACCAACTTCAGTTTTGTAGACAACAGTTGAATATGGTGGATCCCCTACAAATTTGTCTTGGATTTGAACCTTCTGGCAAAAAAGAAACATATGAATATGTGTCTATATTAGGTACCTTACAGTCTATGTTGCTAAATGATGAGATTTTAGCACATATTATCAATGGACATTCATCCAAGCATCCAGATATTATGATGGACTACTGTGATGGAGCCAATTTCAAATCTAGTCACCTTTTTCAAAGTCATTCAAATGCAGTTCAAATTCACCTGTATGTGGATGATTTTGAAATTGTTAATCCTCTAGGAACATACACAGGTACTCACAAAGTTAATGCAATGTACATGTTTATTGGAAATGTTGAGCCTAAGTATCGATCTTCTGTGAACCACATTCAACTTGTTTGGCTATGCAAAAGTTCATTATTGAAAAAGTATGGCTTGGATACAATAATCAGACCCCTTATGGATGATCTTAACATTCTAGAGACACATGGAATTCAGGTAAATGTACATGGTGTAGAACACAATTTATATGGAACTGTTTGTAGTGTCATAGCAGATAATTTGGCCAGTCATTTCATAGGGGGATTTATTGAATCTTTCTCAGGTTTTCGTGTGTGTAGGTTTTGTATGTGCACATCTGAGAGTCTCAGAAAAAATGAGGTTGGCCAAAGTCACATGGCAAGAACAGTTAATTCCCATAAGATTCATGTGAGCAGAGTGCAAAATGACAATGAAATGTCAACTGCATATGGTGTGAAGCTGGATTCACCATTGAATTCTCTCAAATATTTTCACATAATTTGTGGACTACCTTCAGATATTGCTCATGATCTGTTCGAGGGTATCTGTCCAATAATTTTGAGCAAAGTGATGACATATGTGCAGGCAAGACAAATTTCTGTTGAAACAATCAATAAGAGGATTAATGAATTTCCATATGCATGTTTTGACAAATCAAACAAACCTTCTCCTTTGTCTTGGTCAAATTCTTCAGTAAGAGTGAAACAAAAGGCCTGTCAAATGTGGTGTTTAATGCGACTTTTCTTTTTGATGTATGCAAATGACATTGAAGAGAAAGATGAAAATTGGCATCTTTTGCTACATGTCATTGACATTGTAGACCTTGTGACTAGTCCTAGTGTGACAAAGCAGTCATGTGATTACCTTAATGGTGTGGTTAATGATTGCTTGGAGCTGTTTTGTGAGCTGTTTCCAGATTCACATCTTACACCCAAAATGCATTTTATGACACACTATGCAAAACAAATGATGCAATTCGGACCGCTATCACATTTGTGGACATTGAGATTTGAATCAAAACATTCTTACTTCAAAGATATCTCAAGGGCTACTAAAAATTTGAAAAATATAACATATACCCTGGCAAAGAGACACCAAATATTTCAGAGTATCATTATGTCAACTTCAGGTTTGGGCAAGGAGAACACTTTGCCAGTACAAGGTCGAATGATTAAGATTGGTGAATTATCACCTGAAATTACACCATTTATTTTGAAAATCACTGGGGAATGTGATGAAGTATATGTCTCAATAGCAGTTCAAATAAGTGGGATGAGATATGACTCTGGAACATGTATTATCCTGGATGTAGTTGAGAGAATGTGTAAATTTGGTTTAATCAAAATGTGTTTTTTTTCACAATTGCAAGTGTTACTTCATTGTTCATGAAATGGACACTGAGTGCTTTGATAGGAATCGCCATGCATATGTTGTCGTAGAGTCAAACAGAAAACTGGTCATTCAGAGCAGAAGTTTCTTGATCACAATGCTTTACCACCATACAAAGTTGCATCAAGAGTATCTTGGCCTGTAGATGTTTATAGCCATAGGGTTTTGTACTGCTCATGGTTATAATTTGGGTGAGGAGATCTTTGTTACTTTTAAAGCTTGGTATTTCAACTTCCTTTGGAAACATTGCAGCACTAGCCAGCAAGGGCGGATCCAGAGGGGCGGAGGGCCACCGCCCCCCTTACGGCCGTAAAAATATGCATATATAAAATAAAGTAAAAAGAAGGATCAAAGTCATTAGTCATACACAATGTCAAAATGTTTGTGTATGTGGGGTATAGTGATTAGTGAAGCATGTGTTGCATGTGTAATTCAATATCATTCGTGCGCACTCTACAGTGTAAGAATTTTCCTTCGCGCATTTGTGTCGCCAGTCAGTAGCCTACTGAGTCACAGAATAAGTAAACTCGAAATTGTAGTCCCTAAATGTACTTCGAAAAATGAAAATTATGGCACCAGTTTGCATCTAAGCCTCTTTAAAGAAGCAAAAATTCTCAGAGTTCCTTTTTCACCTACCAAAAAATAAAAAAATACAATGAAATTGGGGGCCTATGACGCTGTAACATTCAACAGTTAAATAAGGCCTGGGAAGTGCTATTTCCGGCGATCTAGGGTGTATTTCTAGCCAAAAAAAATTATGTACGCTACGTGCCAACCGCTGGTGGCGCTGCGCTTAGATAGTCTTATCCCACATTCGCCCCCCCCCCCCCCTTACCGAATTTTCTGGATCCGCCCTTGCTAGCCAGTATTCAGCACAGACTTGCCTAAAGTTGTGAATGAACATTTATATTAATTTTCTTTCTCATCAGGCTGCACAGTTTCTCAAGCATCTTCGTCTATAAATATTATGTCAGAACTTGCATTATCATTCAACAATGGAACCTGCTTTATCATTGCTCTTGAAAAATGCAGCAAGGAGAACCTAGATGTAACAGACTGCTTATTAGAAGGGAAAAACACAATCATATTTTATAGCCTAAGTGGGTTTGTAACATTATTAAACTTTATCTTAAGACGAGCATGTGAAGTAGAAGTTATAATTGTTAACTAAATCAGTATTCATGGACACAAAAATGTCATTATTCCATATCACCTTCAAAGAACAAAACACATATCTTTGAGGTTGAAGATATATCGACTTTAAAGGAAAATGTTAGAAGTGAATTTCACATACAAGAGGACATCAGGTTTCAACTTTATGACAAAACATGGGATGATTGGGTAGATGTGGAAATCCATCAGCTACCACAAAAAGGGAAATTAAGAATAATTTCTACACCTCATGAGTTGACATCCCCAGCAAGTTTTTCAGACTTGAGCTCAACAAGCAGTAGCTTATTTAGTGAAAGTTATACCTTCCAGGATGCTCCAATCACATTTGAGCCAGCAGCAGCAAATTATATAAGTAGTGTTATTCAACTTGCACAAGAAAAAGAAAGCTGCCAATCAACTTCAAAGGCTGAAGAGTACCCATCAGCAGCAACAACAAGTAGTCATTCAGAGATGGTGGAAGAAGACAGTACTGAAGAATCAGATGGCAAGAGAAAATCACATGTGATGTAAGCTACTTAAGTTTCTATCTTCCTTGAAGTTGTACCCTCAATGAACATGGTCAACACCTATGCTGTAATATTTCCAAACAGTTGTTTGCCTAATAAACTTTGTCCTTTAATTATATATTATTGTAACCCAAACTGCAACCTAAATGAAAGCTCGGAACAAGATGGACCTATTTGCATCATGTAAGATATTTTAATATTAGGATGGGGTGGGTCTTGTGAAGTAAGGGCTATTAGCAGAAGGAAGAGGTGGAGCGTATAGGAGGGCACAGTTAACTGTTAATACACTGTTCTGGCATTGTACCTTGGAGGTTGACATTCACCCCAAATTAGAATATCACTTATAACCCTTCAACAACCAGACACATCGCAAATGGCTTTTTCCTATCTCGAGTTATACTCATTTGAACATGCTATAGGGTCCCCACGGGCGCAAAGCTTGCATAGTTGTTGGTTAAGGGTTAAAGCAGCACATTCCAAAAAAAGTTAAGGCCATTTGAAATGACTAGACAAATTAGAGGAAAATTAATATGGGAAGGGCAAATTCTGGTAGGAAAGGAATTGGTTAATACAAATTTGCAAAACAGTTGAGATAATTGGTTTGTCTTTTCAAATGTTTTTACATAGGCAGAAATGGTTCAAATGGCCAGGCAAATTTGCAATTCCAAGGCTACCAGTTTTTTTGGAAGGAAAGCTCAATGCTGAAAGAATGCCTAATGACAGAGAAAGGAGACAGATTGTACAAACCCTATTTGATTATATGGCAGGCTTTACTAGGTAAGTTAAAGTGACTGTAATTTTTGATTAAATTTGTAGTACTTTACCAGCCATGCAAATAATATACCTTACAATTTCATTTGGGGTTCTAAAATAGGTTATGTTTTGTTGGGTAAAGTCCAATACTTGTTGTGCACCTGTCCAATTTCTGGTTACCCAGGTACAAAATTAATATTTTAAATATGAAAATACTACTACGGACAAGCTTGTCAAAGCATTCAGTCATAAAAATTAGTCTACCAGGTGTGGGAAAATTCTTAAAGGGGAAGGTTCCCCCTCTCCTTAGACCACCTCCCCCAGTTCCACATCAGAGTATACATTCATTTAATTGGATACTATTTAAAAAAAATCAATTCTTGAACACTATATCAGTACCAGATTGCTTGATCCATCACTTTTTTCATATGAATATAACCTAATCAGTGTACGCATAATGTTTTCTCAAGAACAGAAAGGTCGCCAAGTTTTCATTGACACAAGCGGCCAACTAATCTTTGATTGATTTATTTGTTTTTACACTTTCAACCAAGTTTTGTACCTTCCTAAACTTATGTGAGTATCCAAAAATTGAAATTATTGGAAGTCAAAATCCTAAGACATGAGATCTCAAACTAACGGACATGTGTTAATGCAACTTGCAATGCCTGGGAAGTATATTTTTGACGATCTAGGAGTATTTTTTGGCAAACAATTTGAGGGTTCGCTCCACGCCAACCGATGGTGGCGCTTCACATAGATAGTGTCACGTAGTGTGTTAGGCTACTTGATTTTGTCCCCCCTCGCAAAAAGTGGGGGAGGGTGCTCCCTCTGTTAGACCAGTTCTGCATGAGAGTAAATCGCACCTCCGGCTCACACCAGCTTATGCCCCTGTCTATACAAATTATTAAATCAAGTATGTAACATTGGTTGCAGTTGAATGATTTCCAATATTTCTGTGACATTTACAGGTAGGAATTCATTTAAGATCCTTCACTAATTTCACATATTTCATGTATTGATAGTTGTTCTTTGGTTCATCAACATACAGCTATCCATTGTCAGCTCACTACTCAGAGGCAGTGGAATGTTTATTGGAGAAGTACCCCTTCCTAGGAAAGGAAACGATCCCTGGAGCCCGTCCAGTAGTAAGATATTACTTTTGAAACTTTGCATGATATAAATCATTTTACTTCAATGCTGTCTTATGAAAATAATTCTTTGTATAATGTTTCTTTATCTGGGCCATAATCACTGCAGATGGAAAATAGCAGTGTTTGAAATAAAACAGAAGTTTCTAAGAAGCCAGATGGGGGAAGGGGGAGCATCCCTCAACAGCTGTTTAATCCCTCAACTGTGTTTAATATTGACTGTCCAATATTTGACAAAGAAATGATTTTTCCATTGAACACAGGAGTACTGGAGAATGAAGTTAATGGACAAATTTAGGAATGAGAGAAAGCATATGCCAGTAGAGAAGAGAAGGAAAAGTAGTGGAGTGACACCCAAAGCAGTTGAGAATCACCTATTGCAAGTTGATGATGCAGCTAGTATCGAGAGGCATAAGAAGTAAGAACATGTAGAATTTATTCTTCTATGAGGACTGGAAATCAAGCTAATTACAGGGCTTAACATAACCCATACCACCGACAGCATTTTGCTGTGGTGCCCTTCTTGTTTGCTGTGATGCCCTTCCAAATTTTCCATTTATGCTGTGGGGCTCTTTCCAACTTTCCCTATATTTGTAACACTAAAATTCAAAAGTTCCCTTTTCTTTAGCTTTTTTTGCTGTGCCTTTGTTGAGGCTAATGTCAAGCCCTGTGATTAATCTGCTAAAACACTTCAACATGCTCTCTTCTCACTCTTTCTCTGCCAAATCACATTAATAGATATCAGAATGGTAATCAAGGGCTATTCGACAAACAAAAGCTTTGTTTTTGTTTTTGACCCACCCCATCCTAATATTAAAATATCTTACATGATGCAAAAGCTTGAGAACTGGATGGTGTTGTTTGTTTGCATTGCGTGTCCAGTGATATTTTTTTTATAGGCCAAGGGGGGGGGGGGGGAGGCTACCCACAAGAGCAGTTTGTACCCACTGCAATTTCCCCCAAAAAATAGGGTTTTCGACAGCCCTCCCCTTAAACCCCTCCTTTCAGGATGGTAAATTTGGCCAGGCAGTACCCTATAAAGAACCAGAAAACTCAAAAGATTAGTGGTTCGGATGCCATAAATTGATGGTAGTGCTGTCATAACAACCTACACAACTCAAGGGTAATATGACGAGAAGCAGTTATTTGTGAAATATTGGTGAACTTACACCTGACCTATAATGATATGCCCTGCTCACTTATTAATATTCATGATATGCACTACAATAGAGCACATCTATTCTCATGGGGCATCTACCTGTCAAGAATGACCTTGATCCAATGTATCGTTGTTGATATACCGTGTTTACAAGCGTTTTATTTACGATAACAAACCAGGCCATGACTACTCATCAATATTAGAAAGATTGAATTTGATGATTACATGGACATGTACCTAGTATCAACTAACATCACCATACCAAAAACAAAAAACAGGCATTTTACTTTGATGACCTCACATTGTTTCTAGAAGTAATGTTGTTATGATGTTGTTTGTGTTTTCATAGATGGATGCAGGAAGAGGCACGAAGGGCTAAACAAAACTATTCTAAGATATCACATATGATGGAGATAACTTTTCAATCAAGGAGAAAATGGATCATCGATGAAAAGCCTACTGTAGCTGAACTGAAGCGGGAATTCCCTTGCCTGTTTTCACAGAGACAGGTATACCTTCCTCCTACTTTAGCCCTCTTTATCCCTCAAATATAAAATGTTCTCTCCCACCTCATGATGTATTGCTGAACTTTACTTCTTAGCCATTGCAAGGCCAATGTGGTGGACATGGTTTTCTTTCTTAACCAGAAAACAAATCGGCTTTGTGATTCCTTGCCTGTATGATAAGCAAAATTTATATTAAGATACAAGATTTTCATATTTTAAAATTGCTGACCATCTTGAGAGTCTTGCATTGAGTGGTGAGAGCTTGCAATGTCAATCAAGCTATGTCAAATTACAAAATGAGGGAGTTTGACTACTGTTTGTTGAGCAAAAATGACCATTCACAAACCACAACATGGTTCTAACTAAGGAGAATTATGAATAATGGAGAAACAGCCCAGGGCAGCTTTGATATTTATTGTCATTCACATCTTCATATTTCATTAAAAGAATCCACAGATTGTGCAGATTGTTTGACACTGGTCAGGTACTTAAGTTTAGGAATCTAGATCAGTCAAGTCACAATTGACAAGGTGTCTCTTTATAAAGATATGACAGTTCTTTCCAGAAAATTTATAATTTGGCTGGGGCACTAATTACTAGGACACTATAGTGGCCCAAAACTGCTGCTATGCAGGATGTGTCATATGACACTGCTGCTATCACTTTGTTGAAAAGTTTGAGCAGTGGAGCCCTTGTCATTCAGCTACAATGTACCAGTATTATTGATATAAAACAGATACAGGGACACTAGAGTGGCCTGAAATAAAACAGACACATGGACACTATAGTGGCCCTCAGTTTCACATAGGCAATCGAGACAGTATTGAAATAAAAGCAGAGACAGGGACACTATAGTGGCACAAATGCCAAAGTGTTCAGGGTGTCTAAAATGTCACTGCTATAAAAACCAGCAAATTGTGTCTGGGTTGGGGGAGGGGTGGCAGACTGGAGGGGTGCACTCCTAGAAGACAATAGGGATTATTTACTCATTAAGGGCAATCTACACAGTGCAAGATGGAAGTTATGTATTCAGTGTGACATGTCTGTGTGTGTATGAGTGTGTGGTGTATGTGTGACACTTTAGTTTGTATACATGATATCTCAACAAGAGCATATTTGATTATTACTTTACTTGGTGGTGTGTGGCCCATAGTGAGTAAATTAATCCTCTTTATTGATTTTGGTGTTCATATCATGAATATTAATGAGGTCAAAGGTCAAAAAAGTTTAAAAATTATCAAACAATGTATGGTGATATTGGTAGATAGCCTTCACATGATGATGTGTGTTGCAACTGATATCATGCATATTTATAAGGAGGCATGACTTAGTATTTTGTTCGGTAAGAAATGTTTGTGTTTCTGATTACGTATTGTTAGTGTAAGGTTTTCTTTAAAATGTGGTCAATAAACAGCAGCAAGGAACTATGGAATATTTCCATTCTGGTTGTATTGTGGTTCTTGTTGGAAGGTGCTTACTACAAATATTAACTGATATAATATGCTCACCAGTAGATTAAGGAATGGGGTGGTGGCGGCTATCCACAAAAAATGGAATATTCTCTCCAATTGATATATTTGCTTTTTAGTAGGATCTATAATCATGTTTGTCCATGGCCTGCGCAGAGTGTACATATTGGTTTCATGGCTCCTTGCAAATTTGTTTAAAACTTAAAAAAACTTTTACTTTATATATTTTTATTCAGTATAGATTTGCTGTAATAAAATATAACTTTCTATGTTTTGAATAACAGATTCTTATGGAGATGAGTCTAATAACCCCCACCTTTGATGCTTCTCAGTCGAAAGATCTTCTACTCACCAATTTAGAGGCATATGCTACATACTTTATAACAGATAGCTGTCAAAACAAAAAGAATGCCGCTAAAGCAACTGTGAACAAGTACAGAGAGGCAATTGTTAAGCTAACTAACGACCAAGCTAAAGGTATATTTCCTGCATTGTTGAAATCTCTACAGATTTGAAAGGTTGCTTTCTAATCATGGCATGGATCCAAAGAGGTTGGGGGGGTCTCAACCGCCAGAACCCTCTCCCTATTTTTGGCAGACTTGAAAAAAAATGATGTGTTTTCATATGGCGTGTATCTACAAATCATGAATATACACATCGGGAGGAACAATCAGAGGACCTGTCTTAAAAGCTAAACTCTGGTGTGAAAAACACAGCAAATCATGATTTACTAGCCTAGCTGATAATAATGCATAGGGCTAGGCTAGGCAAAAAAAACTATACTATTAGGCCTAGTACTGCCTATATACTGCACTATACTAGTACAGTGTACGTAATACTACTAGGCTACTACTAACAGTTACTTGTTGTATGATTATGCGACACGGCCATACCGTCACTACCGTGGCGAGTTTGTACGTCCCGACTCTCCCGAGTTGGCTATATTAGGCCTATTTCTAGTAGGCTAGTAGAAATGAATCACATACTCGCTACTAATATAATAATTATGGCGCACTTGTAGTAATTCCAAAATATCACCAGAGCAACCAAAGTTGAGTACAACATGAAAGTTTCTCAGAGTGTCTAAATATGTTTGCCAATCATAATGTCCCAAAATAGATTCCCTCTTCAGGTTTTCAACACACAATCAGTCATTATCTACAATCTTTTTGTTGGTTAGGTTTGCTCTACCTGCAAATCATTAAACTTCTAAAATCTAGCTAAAATACCACACTAATCCAATGTACTGCGCATGATATCGGTTCCTATACAGTGTTGACGTTCACACAAAATTGTTTTTGAAAACTTGAGTATTTTGAAGGATTTTTGGGCAACCCGAAGGCTTAAGTGCGCGACGATCGGGTCCTCCATGCTACTAGTACTACTATATACTGTTGTAACAGAAGTTTAGGTTAGTTGCATAGGCCTACATAATAATACCTGTCAACATGCAGGTGTTAATCAAAGTCCAGCTTTTCCATAAGACACGTCTTTTGATTGGTTCGTGATAAATGCCCGACGTTGTTACACGCCATAAAAAACACACCTTAGCAACACGTCACCATCTTAAATTATACTATCAAATGAAATCACATCAACATATGAAATTACACCATAAAATGAAATCACATCACAAAATTTGGAACACCATCATATTAAATTACACCATAAAATGAAAGCACATCACAAATTCGGTGTCCCTTTTGGCGTTCCATAATATCAGGGCTTCTTTTTTTCAAATTTCCAGAGAGGCCCCCTTGGCTCCCATCATAAACACACCTTTTGCACTCATTTGAGGGCTTCATGGATGATCCCATCTACTCCAAACCAAGGATTCACCCTGAACCAAATTTGGAAGGCTTAATATCGCATTGTTTTAATGAACAATAATAATAATAACCACAATACAGATTCTTCCAAATTATTACCTTTGAAACATAAACAAGCATACATAGGTAGTATGTACTGTACAGTACATATTATGTTGAACTACATTTATGTAGCTTATCAACTGTTGCATATATAGTAGAAATATATCAATATAATTATTTATATCTAGCAAATAACTGCTATAGAAATAAGAGGAGGTACAATCTAGCATATTTTCAGTCTGTTCAGCTTGTTTTATAGTTAGTTTATGGTTAGTTCTATTCTATCAATAAGGAAGGGGTTGCATTATATCTTTAATTTTGCAGAATCAACTGGAAGAAAACCATTTTCACAAGCTTTGTGTATGGATTGTGTACTAAAAAGCTACAGAATTGAACGTTTATCCAGATTTCTTGCAGTGAGGTTTTGCCCCATTATTTGCTATTTGCAGCTCTATTGACAAAGGATGTGTACAAATGCATGCTTCATGAATTGTTTTTATTCAATTTTCTCTAGAAGCAAAGGTCCTCACAGCACTAGTACTTGTCCCATTTTACTTCAAGGGTGAGAAGCTGTCTGCATATCTAGTTGGAGATCAGGTATGTTATGATATGAAAGCATGTAAACTAAGGTTTATGGATTGTTGCTTCTAGCTTATGTAGGAGAGTGCCTTGTGGGCTTGTGGCATTATTTGGAATTGTTTCAGACCTATAGTTTAATTTGTGATTAAAGATCCATATGTCTTGGGCACAAAATCTGTATCATTTAATTCTGTATTGGTCAAAGTGCCCTACATAGCACACATTGAGCTGACCATTACTACAGATATCTAGCAGAATTTGGGTGAGAGAAAGGGGCCTTTAAGTTAACATAACATTTTGGTAATGTTATATTTATGCACATAATTAGATTTAATCATGCACACCATATATTTATGATAATAAATTAGAAAACTAACAACATTGAGCAGATTCAAGCAAGGCTGTTTGCAGCGAGGGGCAGCTTTTTTCAGTAATGCTGAAAGGTAAATTTATGAGATCTCAAAATAAAGATTGTTCAGAAGTGCCATTTCTGGCCATCTGGAAGACTTTTTGGTCAAAACTTTTCTTACTATGCTCCGTGCCAACCAATGATGGTGCTACGCTTAGATGTTATCCCTCGATCCACTCAGAAATTCCTGCGTACCGCAATGGATTCAAGATTAATGATAATTTTTTAGTTTTTTGGGGGCTTTTGTGGGTTCAAATTCCATTTGAGGTCATTAGGGGTCAAAGTGTATAAATTCTGTAAACACGCTTTCTCAAGAATGAAAGCTTGGGCATCTTTCATATTTGATATGTGGATGACCCATATTAAGTACAAGTAGCCTATTGGTTTTTGAGGTCCATGGTGGCCAAACTCTGAAAATCTTTTAAGCACTATATTTCAAGAAGGGAAGCTTAAACATTCATATGTTGTATGTGCATTTAGTACAAGAAGCATTTTTGGTTCCGATGCCGAAGGCTCAGGAACGTATGCGATCATGATGGTGTGTGTATGTGTGTGTGTGTGTGTGCAGGTATGTATATACTATAGAGGACCAGAACAAAGGATTTTCTGTGTGTGTGTGTCCTCGGTAGTATATGATTACCTAGTTGTGTGCGCATGTGCGTGTGTGTATGTGTGTGACGGCTAGCTCGTAAACACGATATCTCAAGAAGGATACATTGGATCAATGTCATACTTGACAGGTAGATGCCCCATGTTGAGTAGATGTGCCCTATTGTTTTGCTTGCACATATCATGCATATTAATGAGTGGGCGGGGCTTAACGTAAAATTCTTAAAATGCCAATACCCTTGCAACCAAACGTCCGATTATCTTCATACTTGGTATGGTGATGTTAGTTGATACTATGTACATGCCCATGTAATCAACAAATTCAATCTCATTAGTATTCATAAGTAGGCGTGGCCTGGTTTGTTATCGCAATAAATAGCTTGTAAACATGGTATCTCAAGAAGGATATATTGGATCAACGTCATACTTGACAGGTAGATGCCCCATGTTTAGTAGATGTGCCCTATTGCACATATCATGCATATTAATGAGTGGGTGGGGCTTAATGTACAATTCTTAAAATGCCAATACCTTTGCAACCAAACGTCCGATTATCTTCATACTTGGTATGGTGATGTTAGTTGATACTATGTACATGCCATGTAAATCAACAAATTCATTCTCATTAATATTCATAAGTAGGTGTGGCCTGGTTTGTTATCACAATAAATAGCTTGTAAACACAGTATCCCAATAATGATACATTGGATCAAGGTCATACTTGACAGGTAGATGCCCCATGATGAGTAGATGTGCCCTATTGTTTTGCTTGCGCATATTATGAATATTAGTGAATGGCCTGGACTTAATGTGAATTCTAAAAACAGCAATAACTACCATTAATT
>JAODAF010161745.1:0-10143 GCA_027574765.1 Molpadia intermedia | reverse complement strand
CTTAAAACATATTGCAAACTATAACATACCTATAGGTTGAGTCAGTAGCGTATCTTCCATAGTGGTATATATGTTGGTGGTACTCCTCTAGATGACGTTAGTGCCCTCCTGTGAGTCCTGTCTCCCCTCTCCTGCTAAGAAAATCTTCAATTGGCTATTCCACAGGTACCACCTCCATTGTTATCTGCATATTCTAGAACTGTTATTTCACTACTTTTACCATATGATTCCCAAGACAATTTACTGTCCAACATATCACATGAAGTTGCCAATTTGTATTCTGCAAGTACCAACCTTTGCAATGGCTCTAGAGACAAACATTCAATATAACATCTATTTTTTCAAACTGATATTTTGAGATATAAAGGTGATATATTAATCAATAGAGGGGGTATTCCAACTATCTAGATATAGCAACAACTCACACTTATGGCACACAATTAAGTCACACTAGTGATGCAATGGCTTCTGTGGATCATATGGCTTATGTCATGTGGTTATAGCATTAAAATGGTGGAAGGTAAATTGTGATACACTTAGGAGATAATTTATTATCTCTTAGAATTTTAATATTTCTAATCCATACTGATGAAGTGTGTACCTACCATGCCTACAGGTACCTTAGAGTTAATGATTAACAGTGAGTGGTATCTTAGCATTGAATCACCGCTCGTCTTTAACTCACCTTGGCGTTCTAGGCCTCCGAGTTGACATTAGGTGTCGTAGCATTTAGCGTTTGTGTAGGAGGCGAATTAACAGCTGTGAGTGTTTGGGTGCTGAGTCAAAGTCATCAACACACTCATGTTTTTTAAGGATTATGGTCGGAAAAGAAAACACGACATCAT
Organism: Molpadia intermedia; assembly: GCA_027574765.1. Classification (NCBI taxonomy): domain Eukaryota; kingdom Metazoa; phylum Echinodermata; class Holothuroidea; order Molpadida; family Molpadiidae; genus Molpadia; species Molpadia intermedia. Next base: position 9,298 of record JAODAF010161745.1, on the reverse strand, counting down.
CCAACAGGAGGCTAGAATGATTTGAGGAGAAGAAAAAACAAAGAGTCCACTGAAAGCCCATGTGATCATTACCACTAAATGTGACCGACCTTTACAAATAATCCAGAAAACAATGGTGGATTAGGCATCAGTTTGATCTATTTGAGATTCAGTAACTGATATATATGCCAACCCTTTCCGTTGACCAGTATTCAATTAGCATCGGACCTTGGATTCATAAGACAAGTGGGTTTATTCTACAATATCCGATGAAGGAAATATAGGAAATTTCTCTTGTTTTTTAATGAAGCAAATTTAATTATAAATATTTACAGCACCTTCTAGTACTGTACACTGTACCTTGCTGTATATCAATTTAACACATATTACAACCTCCCAGCCTAAATGTGGAGGGGAGAAATGGTCTTGTTCAATTTGCTGAATATCAATTTAGCATATCCTCCCAGCCTAAATGTGGAGAGGAAAATAGTCATATTAACCTCTAATAGGCTATACCACCATGACCTGTGACCCTGTATCGGCCATCTTTATTTCTTCATGGTGTGGGGGAATCTGTTGTCAAAGTATAACTCATGTATGTATTAAACACAATAACTAGCTTGGAACTTTAGATCATTAAATTCCTTTGTTTTTATAGTGACCATTATTTGGGGTCTGCTGGCATATATCTATTTTCTACTTACTTCAGTGCATAGTCATGGGGGCCACCAGTGGTCTGCCCCTTTCAGATTTTTCTAGCCATCCCCGCCTCCCAATATTTGGGTAGAAATATTTTTTCTGTAGGTCTATCTGTACAGCACTGTATAGTTTTTGTCCCCCTGAAATTTGCTAAGCCCACATAAGCCATAACTTTGTTGACAGGCTATGACTCTGACTTTTAGTTTGATATTTATCAACTACACTTGAGGAGGTATTCTGTAGTATCCATGGTGACAGTGAGGAATAAACTATGTAGATCACATCACAGAAACTTTGACAATCTATGAACATTTTGTTGATTTCTTTAATTTTAAACAAAAGCCCTGCAAGAAAAACAATTAAATTGTTAAAACTTGTTCCTTTAGCAAACCTTTACCTCTGCCTGCTAGCGCTAACAGTTGATTCATGAGTCTTATATTTAACTGCACTGCTTGTAGTATAACACCGTCATTAACATAGCGTACCAATCATAAATTTTATACCGCACAAACTTCCAAACCGTTTCCTGTTTTGTTGTATAATGTGCCAAGTTTTTTGTCATCGGTGAAGAATTTTGCGATGGAATTATCTCGCTATGGAAGCATCGCAACCCATTAACCGGGAGATTATTCTTGTTTATTTCAGGTCGAAGACCATCTTCAGAAAAAAATGCGAATGAGGCCTGACAAAGCTCAGTTGGTGCATCAACATATTCTGGAAGGTATTTCAAACATCCTCAGATTAAAGCGTTTTTATTTTCACAAGAATTTTGGCATGCAGTGATTTAAAACAAATTCCATGAGTGTGTCTGTGAGTGGATTTGATAAGAGAAAATTATAATGGATGTAAGGTAGGAAGATGGTTTATTTAAAGGCATGGGTTCTAATGTCGTATGTAAGGTTATTCGTTCTGCAGACAGAGTTGTCATGAGGGTGATGGCATACACGTAGAAGGTCCCCTTCCCCAGTGTGAACATTGTATGCAGAGGTCTAACAGTTCAGTGGGATTACATGACAAAATGTGCACCAACCCCACTCCAAAAGTCATGGGTCCCAGAATACAGAGTTACTTGAAAAATATAAAGACCACTAAATTTCTGAAATATAATATTTTCTGAAGTGATAGATGTTCTTCCAATGGTGCCAGGGATCAAGTACATAACCTTCCCACCACCCCCTGCTCTCACCAATGGATGATCAATCAAAACACGGAATTGTCTTTAATACATTTAAGAACAACATATATATATATGAATGCGATAAGCCAATTAAAGGGTGAATGCCCCAGCTTGCACAATTTGGTCTGATACAAGTTACGAAGGTCCATTCATGGCCATCAATTTGGGGAGAGGGATGTCCCCCTCACTTTTTCCGAAGCCCTAATTGGAGGCTCACCAAACGATCTTATCTAGTTTATAGTTCCCTACAGAATATAGCATCATTTTGGCATCTAAGCACTCCTTAGTTTACAAATAAAACTATTGGGAGACCTCTCTCCCAGAATGGCACTCCATGTCATACTATATCCGACCCCCACTTTAAAATGCAAACTAAAACTTTTTTTATTAATTAAAAATATTTTCTCTGCATACAAAATAGAAAAACCATGCAGTTTGCCAGGGATACCACTACTCTAGAATCACCCTATAGATACTCTTCAAGAATCTATGTCGGAAATATTTGGAGAGATGGTCCCAGTCTAAATAGTCTATTAGCGGAAAACTGAATGTTAATGCTATACCTATGGTATCATATCATCATCATTTTATATGATTATTGCTGACATTTTGTATTTCTTATTTTTCGGACAGATACCAACCTAGATCCAATGGTTAATGCTAGGCAACAGATGTTGAAGCGAGCTCGATTAGAACAAGACCTGGACATTAAGATTAAAAATAGACCCGGGCCCCTGGAGCTGATCGAGGACAACATTCTGAAACCGGAAAGCGAAGTAGAACAGCTCGTGAAAGGTCAGTGAATGGTTGCCACATGTAAATTAGCTGCCGAGCCAAATTAAATTTCAATAAGATCTGGTGATGATTGTAAAGCAATGAGGAGGTTTTGAAATATGAATAAGCTTGTCAGATTTGATATTAGGACGTGGTATAACACTCGACCGAGCATATGGGGACTGGCTGATCATGTGAACCATGCCGGTGTGCATGATAGACAACCCACAGTGTAAAATCATATGAAATTTATTCAAAAATATGAATGTTTGATGGGATCTAATAATAATTCAGTATCGTTTTCTCATTACCTCATGTGCCCCCACCACTGGTTCTGCTACTATGCCTGTCTAGGGATCCTGTCCTAGCCTCCCAGGACCATTTACTACCCTGCATAGATTGTGAGGTGTTTCCATGGAGATAGGAGGAAATGGGGTTTACTGACATCTTTGTATCCTCTGTGTGGGTAGGGCTGTTGTAGTCACCATGATCACAGCAAAGCTCATGGTATTAAGAGGAGAGGCCTTCACTGATAGGATTCCTCGGACTCTGTTGTACATATTACTTCAGTTATAAATATAGCAGATGACCTCAGCACCTTGTTAACTGGGATGATTACAATTGAGAGATAAACATATCTATGAGTGTAATAAATAAATTTGATGATTTAAAATGCAGATTTTAGGAAGGGTTTGTGGCATCATGTATTGACCATAATGAGTCTAATAAACTTCAAGTGATCTAAATCCGAAAAATCCTAGACATTTAAGACATCTTGATTATATATAATATAATATTATGATATAATTTGAGGCTTAGAGTAATCAGAGGTTTATCTTGAAGAGTCTTCATACGATTGACTGTGAGTTTACCAGTCACTGCAGGAGACATTGAAACTAGCAGTAAAATGTTTCTTGAACTTTATGACAAACATTTTGTGGCAAAGTTTTCCCTGATGCTTAGTACTTCATGATATCATACGAGAGCATTAATGCTAATAGTGTTTTTGTTGTCCCTTTTGAAAATAAGCTTTTTCGTATCCAGGATCAAACTTTAAATTCAGGTCTCTTCAGGTGTTTCTGGTGTTTTTTGGATAGTTGTTTTATGTGCTTCATTGTAGTCTGTTGGTTTTGTCGATGATTGTGTTTTGTTCTCTTTATTGTCCATTCTAGTGCACCTCAGTTCGCATCATGATATATAAAATAAATTTATTATCATTATTATTGTCGTATAAGTCATAATTAAGGGAAGCCCAAAATATAATCCCAAAGTTTTTTATTGCCCAAACAGCGATGAGGAATTTATATATAATCGAGGAATATAGCAATCTGTTATTAGGATATCCATTCTTTGTCAACAAATTTTAAATATAAAAAAATATCCCTCTGATCTTGGTTTGGATTTAACTTTTTGTTTACTTTTCTTTTAGATAAGTGGAAGTCGTTCAAGACAAATTCCCCGTTTACGTTCTACGACACAACAGACGGCAGCGATGATGCTCTTTCACCACCCCAGCCAGACACTTCCACCTCGGACACTCGACCATCTAGTGTTAACAGCATTCCTTCACCTTCCAGTTCATTGTTCTTTAGTGATAACATCAAACCTTTTCAGAGCAATACACTTCAGATCAGTCCTAACAAAGTCGTAAGCTCCACTCTTTCTGGTCTGGCAATCAAGCAAGAAATGGGGGTAACGAGTCCCCCTGCTGCAGGGCATTCCCCTTTCTCCATTCTCTCCAGCTCACAATCATCTTCCAGCAAAAACTCATCAAATTCAAATCGTAATCAGCGGAAGAAACAGGCAAAGCGATCCAAACCAAAAGAGATTAAGTTCCATGAGTATAAACCTCCTAACGAGCAGGGGAGTAAAGTGGACAATCAGCCAACCCTTGGGAACCCCTACAACCTCTTATTGATGCAACAACAGCTATACCTTCAACTTCAACTGCTTCAACAGCAACAACAAATTATTCCCGAACAGCCAGGCTTAACCCCTTCTACGAACAGCAATACTGTGATATCTCCTAGTACTACCAAACTACCTTCTCCTACTGTACAGCAGCAACCACAACAGCAGCTACAGCAGCAACAGCAGACCGTATCAGCAGCAGCGTCCCCGACTCAGTCAGACACTAAGATTACGACTACGACGAGCAACAGTAGCTGTAGTACTGCAACCACAACAGCGACAAGTACCACAGTAGCAAAGACATTTTCCATTGCTAATATAGAAGATATGAAAGTCTCTGAACTGAAAGCAGAGTTGAAAAATAGAGGTCTGCACGTGTCTGGTACAAAGCCGCAATTAGTGCAACGATTAAGGAATGCAGAACTTAACGCCCAGGCTGGATCTGCGGCCAATAGTCCAGACGTGACTTCGTCAAGCACCACAAAAGTAACCAGTTCCACAGATATACATACAGATTCCTTGAGTGAATGTAATAGCAATAGACAGTCATTAACATCACCACCTCCCGTTTCCCCTGAAATGAAGAACACAGAACCTATGTCTCCCTGTAGCCCCCAGTTTGAGTCCCCTACATTCCAACCCATTACAATCCCCTCAGTTGCTAGTCCTGGTAGCAACCCTCCCTCTGTCTCCTTCCAGAATCCACCTCTCTTTCACGAGCAAAAGAAAGCAGAAGTGATGATTATGAGCCCCACTGCTTCCACTAGTTCTCTTCATCTTAAATCTCCCCCACCCTCAGTGGCCAGTACAATCGGGGATGGGAGCAGCTCTTCCGTGGACATGGTGGATCTATCGGAATACCGTATACATGACCCCCAGCAGAGTTCGGAATTACTGAAGAGACAGCAACAGAAGATTGAAGAGTTACAACGTGCCTTAGAATTATCCCAGTTACAACTCCTTCAGCAACAACATTTTGGGGGAAGCAGGATGTACAATGCACCACCTCCTCCTCCCCCACCTCCGCCACCACCCCCGCTGAGCCCACCCCCGCAGAACCCAACCCTTCAAAATAGGATGCATACCTCTCCCCCAATCACCAGTGACCTTCAACAGTTCTTCCCGGACCTTAAACTGACGTCACCGTCTACTGCAACACCTGCAGCAAGTTTTCATGGGCAGGACTTTGCACACACCATCAACCAACATCCCAAAGTATTTAGTTTTGGTTCGGCACCAGCAAATGGACAGCCTTTTCAGTTCACCAAGAGTCACCCCGATCTTAGGGCAGTTCGTTCTACAAATGGTGTCATCACACCGAAGTCATCGTCCCTGCCAAGCAGTCCAACGGAGGAAGCCATCATGGAACTGGGGTCTGGACTTGCTCGAAGTATCACCAACCCAAACTTCATGTTACCACCACCAAACTATGAAGAGGCTGTCCGACAGACCAATGAACGCAAGGTGAGAAAATTCATATTTCATTGGTTTGCTTGAAATAACAGCTTTCATGTGCAGAAATGTATGTAAATGTTAACAGTAATCAGCTCTATTAAGAATCAAAGATGTATTAAGAAATAAAGATGTATTAAGACTTATTCCAAGATGCAGGTGACTACTGCTCAGGCCAACCACCTCAATAATCTTTTTGTGTATGTATATGAAATAACAAGAAAAAGAGTTTTTTATAGTGGACTGTGTCCGCCTGACAACCAATCTCACTATAAATTGAAGGTATGTCTAATTAGAGTTTAATTTAGAGTTATAATTTTCTCTCTTTTATCAGGCTCAGATGATGGGTAGCCCTCCTCCAATGCAGCCCACATCATTATCAGCACCAACAACTGCAAGGTCACCACTCACTGCTAATAACTTATCGTTCGATGATCTCTTGGAAGTCCTCGTAGGTCATGGATGTAAGTAAAACTCATCTTCACTTGCCATATAGGAGCTATACTACTTGCTGCAAAATGTCATATGAATGATAGCCAATTTGTACTGGGATATAGGTCCCTATAAATGATAGCCGAGTTGTACAGGCATATAATTCCACCAGTTTTGTGAAAAAATAAAATTTAGGCACCCTGGAGGAAAAACTCAAGAATCAAAGTTTTGATAAAATGTTTTATATAAACAACCATTAGCAGCCAGTCTTCATTTTATTTACACAGATCCAGCTGTCTGTACCAGTGGCCAGAATGAGGCAGAGTTTATCAACCAGGGTGTCATTAAATCACCACCACCTCCGCATCCCATTACTACCACCTTTGCTACCAGCACCACGAGTACTTCCTGTATCCAGCGATCGCTTCACGACACCGTTGCCAGCCCTGGACCCATGGAGGTTGATTCCTATGACCTTTCATCATTGAATCATGTCATGGTAGACAATAAACTTAAAAACCGATATTCCATTCCATCCATGCAAATAGACTCCACCGATCCTGAAAATAATTTGCTTTCCCTAACCGTGGAGAGCGGATCGCCTGCAGAGAACGCCTTCCCGGGTGCTCTGTCTGCAGATAGCGAACTAAACTGGTTGGATCTTGTGCTGCCAACGTCGTCTGCTAGTAGCCACACGATGGCGATGAACACTGACAGTAATATGGCAGCTACCTTTGGCAAAGATCCATTTCCATTGAGTCTTGCAGATTTGTCTGATATTAATACGCCGACGGATTTTCACCACCTCGACGGGGATGTATGGGATAACATACAGGTGACGGACTGAGAGTCCCCTAACATCCCGGGAGCGTATCCCGCGATGAGTTTAAATCAGATGTGCAATGAACGAGAGGATGAATCAGGAAGGTTAGAAAACAATCTCGAGATTAACGAAAAGAGGTCGTGAGAAAGAATCTTCACAAAGACTTGGAAACGGAAGATGTTTTGAGAGTGCAGTGCAGTGTGGGAGTGAGCCGAGAGATTCCCACCTGATTAATATCTGTTTGTGTAAGGTGAATTTATTATAATAGTCTAACATTTATTATTTCTAAAAACAGCATGGGCTCGGAGAAAACACTTTAGAAAGAAATGATACTGATAATCTGAAATACCCCACTGTAATAAGTTGATACAAAAAATGCAATTAATTCTTCCTGTACCAAGCCGTTTTAATAGTATTGGATCTGGGTTGAAAGCCGGCTGAATATAAATAAATGGCATGGCCCAGGGCACCCACCATCCATAGGCGGTGATGTCAGAGCAATCATGGGTCAGGCCTCTGTCAACCTGCTGGATATAAATAAATGGCATGGCCCAGGGCACCCACCCAGGGCCTCTGTCAGCCTGCTCAAACATACGGGCAGCATCTACACTATGCCTTCTACTCAGGCATAGTGTAGATGCTGTTGGTACAGGACGACGGGTTCTATTTGTCAGCAATGTGAAAAGCATTTCTAGTCGGGTCAATAGGGTTTAGATCGAATAAGTATGGAAATCGTTTGGATACAACATTGAATCAAAATTTAATTATTATTTATTTATTTCAAGAACGAAAACAGTTTAAATTAAGGCCAGTATAAGTGAAAGTTGCCCAAATGACGCAGATAAGATTTGTCTTATTAATAAAGGGAGGATCGATGCTCCTTAACTCAAATCTCTCCCGAAGCACAAGAGAGGATTAGAAGAAGAAATTAAAATGACTAATCGAAATTGGATAATTGACATCTAGAAATATAATCATAGTTGTTTCTGAAACGATGTAAAATGGTTAAACTGTCCCAATTCAATAATAAAAATACAGATACATTTTTTCATGTATTAACATATATACCAGTCAAGAACTTTGGCTGGATATTTTTATAGTCATTATATCTGAGAAACTTTGCTGCATATCTGCAAGGAAAAGCATGTGCCACTCCCTGCCCCCCTCCCCACTTTCTCTGCCACTGGTTACATATTTCAAGCAGTGACATAGGAGGCTCCTTGAGAGCAAGTGGGGTTGAGTCTAGTCATACCTTAAACTATACCCCATAATCCCCATATACCAAAAAATATTAGAATATTCTTTCTGAGGAATTTACTGGAAATCCATTATTGGGAGGGGGGTTGGAAGCCCATTCTCACTGGCTACTACTAGTATTGATTATTTCTCTCATGCCACCGCTTTATCACATCACATTGTCGTTACTTGTTATTATTGTACCAACTGGTGGAGGTCATAATGAGCAAATGTAGTGGTTGTAGTTGTACATGCTATAACATTAAGAGTAACAACGACTATGCTTACTACCAATTATCATTATATATTTCCAATAGGGTATGGTTTCTCTGAAATAAGATGCAAATGATCTTTTAAAAATTTGAACAAAAAATAAAATATTATATCTTTATGAAAATCAATCTTCCTCCCCTCGTCACCCAAAGTATCCGATCCTGTCAAAAACTCCCAGAGGTTTGCATCTTCTTATTAGCAAATCAGATGATCTTATTAGCGGTTCAGATAGTGAATCATCGTGAGCTTTGTTATGATAGTAAATCCTAGAGGAACTGGTCTTGGTATTCCATGCCACGTTTTACTCATGTGTTGCAGCTAAGGCCGAACCGGAAACTTGCCCTGCAGTTAAGCTATGTGTTCTGACCCCATCAGACCTAGCGTATCAATGTATCAATATGTAATTGTCATGGTAGAGAGGTCAAATATTGAATGCCTAATATAGTATACTACCTATCGGCTTGCAGTTATCCAAGGGCACACACACCTATTACGTTGAACCCTAACATAAACATAACAAAAACCATAACCTACCGATAGGT
>JAODAF010161634.1:0-10144 GCA_027574765.1 Molpadia intermedia | reverse complement strand
CAAGTAAATAATAATACTGAAAATAAGAAAGGGTAAGAAAGATTGTTTTTTTGTTTAGTTAAATGTAATTAAATGTTTGTCAGACAGACAAACAAACAGACAGACATACTGACCTTTGTGCGGTGAACACCAACAACATCATACCGAGACAGAAGATTGACAGTGAACATCCAATCAGAGTCATGTAATGTATGACGTCACTCTCCGTTATACGCTATCAGAAAAACCAAGAAAGACAAAGGATATATAGTTGAATATGAATAATATTGTTTAAAAAATGTTTATTGTGTTGTGTTGGCCATGCACAGGCTCGACTAAAACATGACCGATCCACGACTAAAACATGACCGATCCACTCAAAAGTCGATAAACATATTTCTTTCTTAAAGTGTTCATCAATTAGCAGAAATCACGGTAATCACCGATGAATCAAACAAGATTATTAAATCCGATCTGCGCATGGTGTTATAAATATGTTGCTAGTGTGAATTAATGTTGTAACCAGTGTAACCATGTGAGTATATGAGGATAGCACGCAGCTTAGTATTGTAAAACACTGTGCCCCCATGCGACTCAGATTGTGTATTAGCTTGTAACATTTGTCTTCGCAATATATTATTAAATAGGGAAAGAATATCCTCCCCCTCAAAAAAAAATATATATAAAAAAATATATATAAAAAAAATAATAATAATAATCTGGTTGCGAATTTCCGATGCCGTTGGTTAATAACCGCGAATTGCAACCGCTTCGAAAATGTTACTAATATTGTATCTGAAGCCTCCCCGAAGCTGAACTCTTGGACACGCATTTTTGGTTTCATATAGTATGAACATTTTGCAAAAGATGAACTTGAACCGGCGTGTTTTAGCAGAACTTTTAATAATGTGTAACATTACCTATACAAGGGTCAACTGAACCCTGCTGTAGAATATGAAGCACATCTGTCATTCCTTGCCAAAGTATCTGTAAGGATTCTATGCAATCACGACTGCGTGTGTACTTGCTTGTAATCATGCTAACCAGATGTGGTAAATATAATATAGCCCATACTTGGTATATAGATGCCCCATATTGAGGTAATGTGAGGTCAACAGAGGTCACTGCAGAAACTTTATAATCGCACTGGCTTGTTATTGCCAACTTGGCGTAATCTATGAATGTTGCATATATTGTGTATAAGAACCTTTTTTCATGAGGTCAGCAGGTGAAAGTACAATCAACTATTTTATCTTTCAATCTTTAGCAGCAAATAATTATTCCGTTCTGATACATGTGTTTATAATGTATATCGTCTTTGTAATATCATGTTTACAACACGACTATACAGTTGCCAAGATGAACGTTTTACGATAAACCAAGTCTTAATAAAGTTATGCACATGCACTGATTAAATTTCCTCGCATGAAAAGATTTTATTTTTTGACAAAGTTAAATCTTTTCTAGGTAAAATCGTGTTTATTCTTCTATGTAGTGGATTATACATTGATTAAGTGTTGATGCGTCCAATAAACACTCCTTTTAGAGGAAGGAAGCATGACATTTCAAAAGACACGTGTATTGCCCATTAACGGTAACTAGGCGAGTTCATTTGATGGGGGTCCTATAAGTTTTCAAATTACCGGTTACAAGTTTAATGTAAAAATACGTAATACACTTGTCCCACTTGTGGTGATCTTCAGACGATCTTGATGTTGAAAACGAAATAATTGTCGGAATTTAAAAGACTTATATTGTCAAATATGTCTGTAAGTGACTTTGCTCGCATTCAGATGGTGCAACATAAACCTCAATGACGAAGCAAACACCCACAGCCATTCAAATCAAGACATTGCTACGTAGTTGTGTGGAGCTATTCTTTACTTTTAATTGTAAGGTACATGAAAAAGTAAGAAAAAGTGCCAACTTCGGTAAAGAATATGTACATTATGGGGTCAATTTTTCACTTTTGAATTTTAGCAGCCTATAATGAACAAGGCTGTGTTGTAATGCCAGTCAATCATATATCCTGCTAAACTGCTAAACTTATTAAGATACGAAATCTTTGTTTTACATGAAAATTATCAATTCGAAAAAAGAAGAAGAACAAGAATCCGACATCATATTTTCTAAATTGCTATTGTGAAAGACCAATATATAATCTAGATGATAATCTAAATATAAAACTATCCACTCTTTTGAAATAAAGAGTGTCATTTTACTCGGTTCGAGTGCCATTTCACTCGTTTAAATTCATTCGGCTCGACTGTCATAAAATGCGTGATTTTTTATTGTGATTGACCTGCGATATCTTGAATATTGCCGTGTCTAGGTTACAAAGTCAATTCGGTTGCTGTGTGTGTACACTCTGGTCATCAAAGTTCCTGGACCCAGCCCGACCCGCGCAAGGATCACGCATGGACACGCCATCATCCTATGGAGATATGGTGATACTTTATTTGCAAATTATGTGGTCGATCATCCGGGATGTTGCAGTTGTTGTCCAAGTAACCAATTAATCAGCAGACAACCAAATATCGTGATGCAATTTCTGCATGCGCAGACATATGACGTCAATTGAACCATACCCATAGTTGATTTTACCGTCTGCCATGTATTCCATTAGCAAATAACGCTTCTTATTGCGGCCATAGGCCTATATACATAATCAGGCTACAAACCCGATAATGTGATACTTGAATATTTACTCTAGCGGTTTACTGAAATTGCTGTTCGTCATTACGGTTATGAATAATAAATAGTCTAATTTCAATGTCGAACGCGCTATGAAGCACTTTTCCTAAACGTCAGATTTTCTCTTAATTTTGACAGAAAATGCAGGGAAAGGGTAAGCTAATCAGTCTGATTGTGTTCTTGTTTTTTCTGTTTACAGTTGTTTCTGTTTAAAGTTGTTTCTGTTCAGCAGAATTAGATTAACGGACCGCAATTACTAATTGCTTTACAAAACCGTTATATTGCCTTATTTCAGTTTTTGATGGATTTAACTAGAATACTAGATTCTAACTAGGCTCTCACACCTGTCAATAATATAAACTTGAAATCTTGACGAGAAAAATAATTGTTGACAACTTTCGCTTAAGGATAGCCTATATATGTTCGTGAAGGCATGTCCTCTGGAGATCATTATCAAATGATTACAAGCATATATATTTATATTTTTACAAAGTTACAAATATATCAGAGATATATAAAAAAAAAAACATCAAAATGTCTGCCAGCCAGTATAGAGTATTTATTTGCGAGGCATTAATTTTGGTCAAGGAAAGCCTTCCTAACAAGTTAATCGACTAAACGGTTTAAATTAGGAGCTTTAACGAAACATTTGTGCTAATATATTATGAAGTTAATCAGCTAAGCGGTTTAGACTTATGTTTCGCATTCAATATCGACAAGGATCTGCAAATAAATTCCTTTCGTTATATATATATATATATATATATAAATATAATTTTGAAAGGCAGAGGTTAAGAATCTGGAATGGAGAAAAGCAGTTTTGACTCCACCGTGATTCGAACTCGGGACTGTTCAGTATCTAGACTAAAGTGTGGACGCTCTACCAACTGAGCAATATATACACAAATACAAATCCACACAAGAGCGCACATTTTGGCCTTAACCAGAGGTAGATTATCGGTCAGTCGTGTGTGTATATATCTCACCATGGCTGACCTGTGACCAGATAACTGGTGAAGCCAAAATAGTGTGTAAGAGTCAAGTGACTACAAAATCTCTTAACACCATCACCAATGCACTAACCTCTGTTGAAACACTCATGAGTACAGCGAAGCTCGTTAGGTGGTTGCATTCACACGTGGTGTGTGTTTGATTGGTGTAACCTACACTGCATCCCTCATCGGACCAAACACCACCACCGCTGAAATAAACAACAGATGTCGTTACCAACAAATAACAATATAATTACATTCGATATATTTGTACATCAATGATTTCATTAAAGTCTAGTTAGGATAATATGAATATTAGAATTATTAACAGCAGCGACTCAATGTATGCCTGCAATTTTACTTAAATCGACCCACTTTCAAAATCAGTATCAAACCCTTCAGAAAATACCATCTGTAATGACTACAAATACTTAATTTTGTGAGGCGTACATTAAGTCATAGACACATGTACATTACCGTAACCATTAACCGGACGTTTGCCGGATGGCCGGCAATTTACGATGTCTCGCTATACCCTACATGACAACTTCATCAGTTTTCGTCCATTTCACGGCACTCCCTAGCACCCGCGGGTGCCGACACTGAATAGTAGGCCTACCCTTCTTTTTTTTCTTTTTTTATATTTAATTTGATTGAAATTGGCAAAGTGAAGTGAGATACATCCCCCCTCATCCTACTACGCCATTGTTATTTTTGTTCAAGTTTTTATTCAAGTTTCGTGTACTTAAATTGAACATACTGATAAACTGTAAAGCGTGCGTACATGATACGTCACGGTGACGGCATGTCCTGTATTATGGGCGTGTGTATCTTTTATGACCCCTTCCACGTATTTGCGTTTTCAGCCACAAACACATTGCTCAACATGTATGTGCTTTCTCCTCATATGGAGACACTAAATCATCACTGCACTTCAGTTTTAAGATCTTGTTTTATTGCATCTTCTCGTTCCGCGTTGTTTTAGAGGAACAGTTGAACAATCATTTATAAAAAGATAAAAAATGTAACGACCACGCAACATCAACAAGTTCAAGGGAGTGTGCAGCTCCGTGTTTCAATCAATTTCTCTTTGTAGCCTATAAACGTGTAAGCAGATACAACGCTATGGAAACATCATCTTTAAATGGCTTTTATTAACACTTACATCGCTGACTTATGTAGCACACTAAGCGCCAACGTGATGGTGAGTTACACACCTTCATCGCTATAAATTAACGTGAAGGTTAAAGAAACAATGAACCCTGTAGAAACCACTTTTGCAATAAGTCCTTTAAAATAAATAAGCATTTAGACAAATTCATATTCCTACCAATCTGAAAAAAAAACTTACTTTTCGGAGGTTTTCCAAAAACGGCAACTTGGCAGAAAAGTATCATCTGGCGAAACAAAATCTGGTCGCTGTTAAAAAATAGCAATATTTTGCATGTTTGGTCATTTTGTATGCAGGAAACATTGCTTGATGATATCCATTATACTGGATGTACGAGACATTATACTGTATGTACGAGACATGCGCACTAGTATGCCTTCTAGCCTATAGTGTTCTAGGCGCAATGAATGCGCGGAATTTCTTTTAAAAGGGCTAAATAATACGGATTTCACTCACAGGGCAATTTTACAAGGACGTCACATGTCGCTCACCTTGCCCGGCAGCGTGTTTATTTTTAAATAAAAATAAGCAATGGAAAGAAAATTTCAACCAATTAAAGTTAATTATGCCTATTAAACAATCATGATTTCGACTCATGGTGAAAAAGCAAATGTGATTGGTTGAAATTACCCTCAATTGCTTATTTGCAAAAAATAAAAAAGCTGCCGGTAGGGGTTTAGGCGTACACTGCACTAAATATACATGTATATTACTTCAACACGTGCGCGCGCAGTATCCATCTGCACAAACAGCCAAATAAATTATAGCCTAATATATGTAGCATGTCAGGAAAACGGCCCCCCAAAAATGATTACTTTACGTAAAAACTCTATACTATGGGATGTCGTGCTGACGTTATTGGCAGAAACCCAGCTAGAATGTAATACACCCAGTACGTACATACTCCGATTTCCGTTTTCCGTAAAAATACGCGTCAAACATGAGCGAGACCAGTCCCTTTGGTCATTAGCCGTTAACGAACAATGGCTTTTTAATATACGCAGTGACGTCATCGCTCAATTTGCCGGTCAGGCGTGTATACGCACAATTATGTACTTGCCTGCTCACGTGCACGCGCAGTGAACGTGAACGAACAAGTGAAACAATAATTTCTTTTGTTTATGTGAAATTGTTTCTGTTTTTTACAACGTAGTACAACACAGAAATACACTAGTTCAATTGCACCCGTATCTAGTTGTGGAATATGTAGGACAAATCTGAAATAATTACGCTATAGGATATGTTTGCTTGCCGGACAGTTTGTCCGTCAAAGTGGCGGTATGAACAAAACATGACGTCACGTGAAAACCTCTATAGAGAAGAAACATTTAGTGTGTTTTTCACTGTCCTAAATTATTCGAGTTCTTCAGATTTCCAGTTACAATCCGTATTTTTCTTCAAAATAACTACATATTTTATCTGATTTTTACGAAATACCCACATCCAGATCCTCCCCTGGTGACGAGGTAATCAATCGTAAACTTTTCGTGTTGGAATAGCCTAAAAAAATAACTTTACCGCTGATGTTGAAAACGATATTTTCAAAGGTTCGTCTAAGTGAGAGTCTAGGTTACTTCCTTCCTTAGAGCTCAATGAGATGGTCGCAACCAGGGATCCAATGAAGTAAGCCGATACGTCTGACGTCATCAATTGTCCCTCATCTTCCTCGGAATCCTCGATTGTGATTGGTAGTGTTTGACCGACGTCTGCAGCGGACATAGCTAACGTAACTAAATAATATAAGAACATGGTAGGGAAATAGTTTAAGTGGAGGCACAATCAGTACCGTATATTTTGGATGAAAAACAAAAACAAAAACACTTTGCACACTAATTTTTAATGTATGACTAAAATTTAGTCTACATTTTATATGTCATTGTAGCTTACAGTCTGCGATTTACAAGAAATGGTTCAGAATTTTAAATGAAAGCTAACATAACGATCATTATTCCAGAAGGGTAGAGTGTAGCAGGCAACAAAGAAGTCGTGCCATATACGAGATAATAGCGGAAATGACACGGCTATGATATTCGGCTATAGGCATGGGGCTGAGTGATTAGTGGAAAACTTTCAGATAATAAACTTCTGAAGGATATAAAACTTTCGAAGGATACTAAATTAGGGCAAGCGCCCCTCTAAATCCACCCCTGGGTATGATGTGACCAACAGTATATATAGGTGCCCTCAAATGTGGTGGATTTAGAATCACAATAGCCTACACCCCTCCTTTAGACTTTGCACGGAACAGCAGTATTGGACTCAATTGCACCCCTCTCACACCATAAAAAAAACGAATCGATGCCATTACCAATACACAACATCAGTTATATGTAGCGTTGAAAAAATCTTCTGCATTCAGAATGAATAATATGACTGCTTTACATATAATTATAGGTGCATAACGAATTGTGAATAACACACACACCTCTGCTGGCCACATACCTCCTGACTGCTTCAATCCCGATGGAAGGTCCAGGGCGAAGGTTTGGTTTTTCACACCTCCTCCAAGCTCTTCTTGACTGGTGTCGCCATTGAGTGCAATGACCTTTAGTACTGTTGATATGAATATTTATTAGCTTATGAATATATTAAAATAATTTGATGATCGACCATTGTTATATAATACGAACCTGATAATATAATGAAAGAAAAGCTAAAACATGCCGTGGATTTTACTTTCTCGTTTTTTTTTTTTAATTTATGACTTTTCTTATAAAATGGAGATTTTGCCCTTGTTCCACATATTATATCCTATATTGTCATACACATTACTGGTTGCCAACTTCTATTAACTTTACCGCGCTTCAAACGATAAAATTAAGCCTTATGATTGGCTGTGGCGACATGATAATTTCAGCTAAGACATTATAGGTTACCGTTATAGAATAAAACAATATTATTCTATATATGTGCTCCAATACTTTTTATTTGTTTTTCAAATTAACTAAGCAAATCTGATAACGGATTTCGATAAAATCAACAAGCGCTCATAGAAAAGAGAAGCAGGTAATTTATGGACGGAGAAGAATAGTATAGTAATTTGACATTTTGACGGCATCACAAGCAAAATTTACCCCGAATTGAGGGGCCTGTTTAGATTTTTCAGTGCATCGTCCTTAATCTCTCTTTATTTATAGTCATCAATTCTTGGATTCGTCCTAAATGGGTTAGATGAAGGAAAACTTTAGAATGACCTGGAGAAATGACAGTGATAATGACGTAGACAAGGGCCAGGGAAATTCATTGATAATGCAGTATAATAAACAATAACCTGAATGCGATGGACCGATTCACGGATTTAATTGGTAGTTATATGTGACATTATGTGTATGCAAAACAGATATTGATACAGTTGATTAAGATGTGAAACTTCAAACAGTTCCACCTATAACTGGAACGTGGTGGTGTTAACGTTATTATTGATGCAGCGTAGGTTTCAGTCCTCCATTCAGTCAGTCCATTACCCCCTCCCCCCACCCCAAACATAATGACCTGGAGAAGTAACAGTGGTAATGACGTATAGACAAGGGTTGGAGTAATGTATAGAACAGTTAAAGTGATCTAGTGGATTAAATGGACCGAACCACGGTGGGGTGAGAATGGGAGAGGGTGACATTCCAGGCATACATTCAACCGGTGAACCAGTGGCGTAACCAGAGGAGGCAGGGGGACAGCCCCCTCTCAGAATCCTTGCCCCCCTGCTCCCCCCAAATGAATGTCAGATTTTGTTTTGCTCAAAGCCACACACACAAACACAAATTTGGCTCCTCTCTCAATACCTTCGCCCACTTCAGCCTCCCCCACCACCCAGATGGAAATGTCTAGTTACGTCACTGGGTCGTCTCATCGTCCATCTCCGACATGATTCTGCCTTGTGTATACCTTACTGGTTAACTCGTTGTTATTAAGATCCCCATATGTTATACAAACATGAATACGCTTAGGGTAACGCGAAATAATTTTAAAAAGAAAAGAAAAGCATGACAGTTCATTAGAACAGGAATAGTATTAATATTGTCTGCATAGTACAATCATGACACGTAGCGACGATCCGGGAATATACAGACTCCTCCTCATTGGCCATATAAAAAGTAAAAATATTCAAAGCGACAAATAGTATAAACCGATTGAATTGTGGTATATGCAGTTATACTGTTCTAGTAAGTCATATATGATTCAGTGAGAAATATGAAACGGTTATTCATTGTCCGGGGTACAAGGGGATCGCACCAATCACCAAAGAAGGACAGGTATAAAAAAAATAAAAATAAACAATCAAATTCAAGCAAAATATTAAACTTTAAGTTTCGTAAAATGTATAGAAAATCCTATTTTGGGTTAGACTGATTCGGATGATGCAGTGAGAAGCCATGATCTACCACTTTGAACTTGAGTTTTAAAAAGTAAAATTGTTTCACACGCAATTCTTTCGAGTTTATTCATTTTTTACGCATCAATCGATGAAATCGCTTGAAGCTAAGTGTATAATTGACAGAAATAAACCTTAATAAAGCGATGTTTGGCAAACCAAGTTCAAGTAAGCATATGTCATTTTTCTTGTGGCGACATGATAAGATCTTGTAGATAGGAATATACCACCCGGTCGAAAACCATGCCATTTCGTAGAGGTCCATAGCCTAAGGTTATCAATTAATACAGTTGGTCATATGTTAGTGCTGGGTTGATTATAATCATTTTATTTATTGTTTTACTATATAAGAAAGTTTACGACTTAAAGGCTTTGCACGACGAATTATCAAGCCTTGTACGACAGTTAATAATAAAGTTAGTGAGTTAATGCGTGCCGTTTGTGTCATCTAATTTCGTGCAATGTGTTAGCGCGATTTGAAACCGATATTATTAACTAGTGGATAATGTATGTTTGTACCGTACAATAAATTCATTTATAACTTATTGATAATATCGTCTAGTAAATCTAAAACATAATCTACAGTACACAAACATAATCAATGTAAAACATTACACACCTATATATGAAACATGAAACAAAGTATGTATTACGTAACATTTGAGCAAAACCATAGCATATGCCCTTTATATATATAGTTGAATCAGTTTTGATGGAAGTTGTTTTGTAGCACTAAAAAGATTTAATTTCGTACAAATATATATATATGTAATCTTGGGTTACGTCAGGTTCTAGTTCCTTGCTGCAATGGCTTTCACCGGAACAGTTCGATAGCTTAGTCGGTAGAGCTTGTGGCACGTTGAGCTGCAGACGCAGGTTCGAGTCCTGCTCGTACTCAATTTTCCCCAACATTCAAAAATTCTTTCCCTTGTTCATAAA
>JAODAF010161523.1:0-10144 GCA_027574765.1 Molpadia intermedia | reverse complement strand
TTATTGCAAGAGATAATTTTGTTGGAAAAATTGCTTTCAGCCTTGTCATAGTTTTGTTGTATCCTAACGAAATCCATATTTCGTTCCCAATAAATTTTAGTCTGTGATCATTTCATTTTTTGCTAAACTAAGTGATGAGATGATTTGACACAATATGTTTTCTCTAGAAAAGCAATTCTGGTGTAGTTTTGCAAACAATTTATTGGAACTGGTGCTTTATTGAAACTGGACCACCTACATTACTGTAGGCCTAGGCTATTTGAGTATATCCTTTTATATGTTAATGACATCCCTGTTTGCTGATGATTGCCTTGTGTATAGGGTAAATGACCCTGTTTCCGACCACTTTATGCAAAGGCTGTGATTCAAAGTTTGACATATAATAAAGGTATTGGCCTATGCCTATGGACCTACATTAATGTCTTCTCTACTGTGTGTGAAAGTTGTGAATTGGATAAGACTTTAGATGATGGTGGAACTATATGTTAAAGGTTGTTCTGTCTCAGTTTCTGACCACTTTGTACCTAGGCCTATTAGTATTATCATGTGCTGTTGGTGGGGTTCAATTTTGGAGGGGCACGTCAGTGACGTCACAATTCAGTACTAGAAATGGCAGATGTCAAGGCCGATATTTTTAACTAACGTAATTTATCAATATTGACCGAATGTTCAAATGTTTCAATTATTTAACTTTAATTTAATGAAAATTTAATGTAGAGAACCATGTGAAAATGTGTTTGCACAGAATACCCACCTGATGATGTCAATACCCAGTTTCAAAATTAGTACTCGAATCCAAAAATAATGTTTTCCCTACACGTAAACCACAGCGCACACGTTTGTACAAATACTAATTATCATCGAACATTCCATTTCAGCTTCCAAGAGAAACTATGAAGAGATGGATGCATGACATTGAATCTGACACCAGCAGTGATAGCTCATCAGACACTGTGGAGGAGTATATTAACAATGGTATGTACATGTACAACACTACAACATTGTAGCAAATTTATAATGACAGCCTTAGGTCCTGTTAGGAATTTTGTTTGTATTCATATTTGCTCAGGAGAGGATCCAATCCCATAATCACCCCCTGGCAATCACCTTGGTGCAGTCCTTCTCTCGGTATATGAAACAAGGTACAGTAGTACCTGTTGTTCTTGTTTGGAAATGTTGGGGCCTAGGTCTATGAAACAAGGTAGTACCACTTGTGTTTTCTCCAATTTGAAAATGTGGAGTCATGTGATCAAACATGGTTAGGTAAACAAATCGTACTAATTTGGGCTATATTTACTTCAAAAAGTTTAAACCAAAATGTTTTAATATATAAAAGGGGGTGGGAAAGGAGGCCAGTACGAGGGAAAATTATTTTGAATAGTTCAATAAAGATGGGGAAAGGAGGCCAATATGAGGGAAATCACGGGAAAATCATTGAAACGTAATTCTCCACACAGATATTAAACGCCAAAAGATTATAGCACAGTTATAGCATAGATATTTCTTAACATGTTTGCCATACCTATTTTTTCCTCAATCCAATTGCCCTTTCAATAAATTTGTCAACATTCCATTCAATTAAGATTGATTATTTCAATTTTATATTTTTTTATATTTTTCAATATTTTATAAATTGCCAATTAATCAATATTGATTATTCAGTATCGATATAAAAAAACTGATATATGTTTGTATATATAACACAAAAAGGGGGTGGTATGATATCGATCGCCCGGGTGGTGGTAAATCTTCAGGGGGCGGTACCGATTGCTCGGGTGGTTGGTAAAAACACTGCTAATTTGCATGACTTCGCAGAGAAGGTGGGGTTACCTTGCAGACTGAAATTAATCGTACCTCTCGTTTTCCCTGTGCATATGCAACATGTGCCCATTTATACACCTGTGTGAAGAGAACGATGGAGATTAAGTGTCTTGCTCAAAGACACAACATAACAGGCTCCGAGCGAACCTGCAATCCTTAGATCACAAATCCAATGCTACAAAGCAAATTGTTCTCACTGTTGAGCATGATCCAAAACTGGTAAACATTTATTCCAAAAATTTCTGATTTGTCAATTTACTCAAACTAATGCTCAAAATTGTATGTAGTAAAGGGTTAATATTTTACTAAATCTAATTTTTAAGACTGGGTCTGTCTGGCACGAATGTGTGGCCTTTGTCTCCAAACGCCATGCAAAAGTGCTCACAAATGCCTAACTTGCATATGGTGCACTGTGTGCTGTTGTAATTAATACAAGTTAAACAGGTTTACCACTTTATTGACAATATTATTTAGAATTAAGTTAATATAGGCCAATTAGACATCAGTGTGTCCGTCCCTCACACTGTCCATCAGTTTCAGGCCCCAATTCTCAAATTAAATGAATTTATTTAAATGGCACAGCCCTACTATTAAGTTCTTCAAATTGTCTCATTTCATGGGAAATATCATTTCACATCTATGTACAGTATCTTGTGGAATGAAGGTGCATTAGGGTCGAACTGGGAATACTGTACAGTACATTGAACAGTATGAAATACATTTATTTCGTTCCCACATGAAGTGGTAAAATCATTTTATCTTCCTTTTTTCCCCCTTTAGACACATTAAATGTGCAGAATGGGAGCTTTGATGCAGAAAATGTAAGCGTTTCAATTGATGGTAGCTCTGATGCTGAGGATGAAAGTTCGGAAGATGGACACTATGGTTCAGAAAATAGTACTAGTGGTTCAGGTTCAGATAATGAGAGCTCTAGTGCTGAAGATGAGGATGGCATAGACAATGACATCAGTGGAGGAGAGGAAAATGTACATGAAGATCTCAATGATCCTCTTTATGAAGGTGCCAATGTGTCTGTTAGAACTGCTGCTTTTCTTCTAATGACCCTTTGCTTGGTTCATTCTGTGTCACATGTCTTCATGGAGAATATGTTACTGGTGTTCGGGTTTCTTCTGCCAACTGGACACAGGCTACCAAGTACCTACCACAAGTTTATGCAACTTTTTAAGGACACTGAAAAACCTCTTATATTACATAGGTTCTGTGAAAATTGTGAGTGCTACTTAGGAAAGAAGGATGATGTTATTGTACAGGAATGTCCGAAATGTAAAAGTAAAATAAATGATGTACCGAGGGTCCATACTGGCATTTTTATTGAAATTCCTCTTGACAACACTCTCAGGAGTTTTATGGAAACTGATCGACTTTATGAACTTTTGGACTATCCTCAGCAGCGTTTAAAAGAAGACGTTGATGCATATGAAGATGTATACGATGGTACAGAGTACAAACAGATTGAGCGGAGCCAATTTGATCTCTCCATGTTGTGGAATTGTGATGGTCTCCCAATATTTAAATCATCATCTTTTCAGCTGTGGCCCATCCAGTGCATTATCCTTGAACTTCCACCACTTTTGAGGAATAAGTTTTCCATAATCAGTGGGCTTTGGTTTGGATACAAAAAAACAATTATGGACGTATTTTTTAAGCCATTTGTTGAGAGTTGCTGTAATCTATTTAATAGAGGTTTTCATTGGATTCATCCAGTAACAAATACAAACATTGTTTCACATTTCTTTACGTTGGTCAGCTCTTGTGATGCTGTTGCTAGATGTTCCATTCAAAACATGGTTCAATTTAACAGTTTTTTTGGATGTGGACTTTGTGAACAGAAAGCAGAAACAGTTGCAAAAGGAAATGGAACTGTACGAGCTTTCCCGTTTTGTAATCCATCGGCAAAATTAAGAAGTGATCCAGAGATTGCCCGACAAGCACAAATAGCATTGGACAGTGGTATTCCTGAAAAGGGGGTCAAAGGACCATCAGTTACAGCATGTATACCAATGTTTTCAGTAGCTAAGAGTTTTGTGCCAGATTACATGCACAGCGTACTCTTGGGGGTTGTGAGAACAATGTTAAATTTGTGGGTTGACTCTTCTAATCACCAAAGTCCATGGTACATTGGGACTAGTACACGTACCAAAGAAATTGATAGACGGTTACTCTCTATTAGGCCTATCAATGAGATTACTAGAACACCACGGTCACTGAGCACTCGAAAGCACTGGAAGGCATCAGAATACAGAACATGGCTGTTATGGTATTCTCTACCAGTACTGAATGGGATCTTACCTGTACCATATTTTCAGCATTACATGCTACTTTCCATTTCAGTTTACCTGCTTGTGTCATCATCCGTGAGTAAAAGAAATGTCCAACTTGTAAGCCATTTACTGGATTCATTTGTGGAAGACTTTGAAACTTTATATGGAAAAGAGCACTGCTCATTCAACATGCATCAATTGCTTCACCTAGCTTTATCAGTACAACGCTGGGGACCTCTCTGGGCACATTCAACTTTTCCCTTTGAAAGTAACAACCAGTTGTTTAAGAAAATGATTCATGGAACACAAGCTGCTCAGTTGCAGGTATGTACCATACTGTAATTCTAACATAACTAAAGTTTCATCACATAATCACCAGTCACGGAAAGTTCAGATTTTATAAACCCTAAGTAAAGAGTAAAAATATTCCATGCTTTTATGTGAAAATGCAATATCCGGTTTCTGACACGAGATATCATTGAAAATGTTTACACGGGTACCCACAGGACACATTTTTACTGCCTAATGCAACGTTCGAAATTAACAGTGGTCCCGTGGCCCGAGGCTACCAGGAATTCTGGAGGACCACCAGAACACATTTCTTGGTAGTCCTGTTGACCACCAAAATTTCTGGAGGACCACCAGATCTATTAAGCTGGTGGTCTTTTGGCCTGAAAAGTTCATTTCGACCCCTGCTAATGCACCCTTTTTTCATTTATTCCCTATATTAGTATTTGATGTGCAATCAAGATTTCCCTTGACAAAAAAACCCATTGAGTGGAGGTTGCTCACTTTATTTAGTTAGAAGGAAGCAAACAAATGGCCCCCATTTTTTCTTTGGGTACCCATGTACCCGATGGGTAGTCATCTGGTAGGAAAATTTGTACCCGGGTAAACTAGTTACTAAAGATGCTATTTGGTTTTCACCTAATTATGCAGATTTTGGAGCAAAGATGTGTTATATAACTCCATTTTGCAACCAGATAATTCTAGAAATTTTTAGTGGCAGAAAAGTTCAATGAATATTTTATTATGGACCTCTCATGGAAAAAATATTCCATGCTTTTATGTGAAATCATAATCTCAATATCTGCTTTCAAAGATGCTACCGGGTTTTCATCTTTGAATCATGCATATAAATATGTGTGTGGAAATTTTTTTTTTATATAACTCAAATTTGCCACTAGGCAATTTATAGCATTTTTACAATCTTATAGGAGGGAACTAATTCAATGGAATAAACCTCCAGATTGTACAGTGTACAGTAGTTCCAGAATACATGAATCCCAGACCCAACTTAACTAAGTTTTTACTAAAAGTATTAAAGAAATTGACCCACAATGTATGTTGATGGGTTATTATGAATGTACACAATCGATTTTGCAGGCATAATCATGTATGCCACTCTGTGAATGAATGGTGGTTTTGGTGGGTGCATATTACCGACTGATTGGCTTAATGGTTACAGCATCCATCTTTCAACCGTGATATTTTTAGTTTGGAGCCGCTTCATATCAAAGACTTTGAATATGTAACCTGTTGCCTTCTCACTTGGTGCTCCGCACACAAGAGTGGAAAATGTGGAGTTGGATCAATTTACGCCGTAACTGCCACCATTCTGGCTAAGTCCTGTAAAGAGGTTACAGTATACTTTGTTTCTGGACATCAGCTGTTCCATGAATTAGATTTTCGTCGTCGCATCCTGGACTACATACGTGCAATAGGATATTATGATCAAATTTAACCATTTTATAGGATATTTTACAACTACATTTTTAATTGAGCACTGTTCTACGTGGGGTATATAGTATCAGATATTTTTATATTAACCCTTTAACAGACAGGTCATGTTTTTTTTTATTTTATAATTATTTTTATTTATTATTTTTTTTGCTACTTTAGTATTTGATATATCCAAAGGGACCCTAATCTCACATTTGAGCCTTAAAATTAGCACGCAAGTCCATTAATTGGTGAAGAAATGATGTTTTTGCTAATTACTCATCTTGAATATTCAAAAAGGTAATTATTTTCACCAAATTGATGACTTCAAGTCGACTTGTATGCAATTTCTCAGAATCAAAGTATGAATAAAGTTTCTTTACTCCTACATCAACTACATAAATGCTTTCAGTGTTCCTCCCCCTTTGCTGATGAATCCCCAAAATACAAAAAATAGTTATATACATTGCAATATTACATATGTGCATACATAATTACTAGTCCTTGTTTGTGTGTTAGAAAACACATTCATTTAGTCACAATTTGGGAAATCAGTGGAGGCCCGGCCCACCTATTCTGTTCCACATCACGTCACGTCACACACACAACATAAAGCAAAGCATCTACCAGTGTACAGCCAGTGGGGAAGGGTAAGGGCATACTGTATATTAGCCTGTAAGAAGTAGTAAAACATGTATATATATCTATGGTGAAGGACTGCTGTATCATATATGCACCAATGATGATTATGGGTTGGTGGACCCTTCTCATGTGTGCTACAATTGATGCCAAAAATATATATCCTCAGAAATGATGAGGTGATGATGTTTATCTACTTGGTAACCTTCTTTACAGTCTCTTGATCCTGTTGCATCATTGAAGCCACTGGGTCTGCTACTGGTTCTGAGTCTAGAATATTTTAAAATATAATCATAAAACAAATTCTTTGTTTTCATAGGTGGTTAGTGCTGTAACAGCTCTAAGAAAACTGAAGCATTTCCGGCAGCAAGTGGATATAGACGGAGAAGCCATTGCATTAGCAGACATGATGAATGGTAAACAGTATCCACAAAACAGAGAAATATTAACTGATGATATCTCTCTAATTGGTAATCCTTCTTTGCAGTGTCTTGACCCTGTTATATCAGAGGCGGCATTTAGATGTATTGGTGAGCCGATGGTTCATGAACTTCTTCTTTATAAGAGAGCTTTCATTAATTCACAAATTATTCACAGCAAAGAATATGAAGAGAACGGAGAGCGGAAAATGAAAAGAAATAATTGCACTATCATCTATAATGATGGGCAGCGTCTCAGAATTGGCCAAGTGGAGTATTTCTTCAAGTATTTGGACAAGGGTTACATTGCCATTAAGTGCCTAGATCAGATGTCTACAAAGTTTGTGCACAGACAATCCAAGTGTAAGGTAGAACAGTTGACTTTGGTTAAGGAAACAAGGAATAAAACAGTGGTGGAAGTAAAATCTTTAATGGAGAAGGTTATTCTATTGGAAATAGCAGGCAAATTGTACATTGGAAAGCTGCCCAACAAGTTTGGATACAATTTATAAGTAAGAATTGTGATGAAAGAATCATCTACATAATTGATCTTTTCATAGGCATTGAACTTGGGGGCAGCCCCTTCCACCCCCCTCCTGTCTCACAAGTTCAGTCATGTTAAATACCCATTTGCAATATAAGAATATTGATAAATTGATATTTTCTTTTTTATGTACATGTAGTTGATTCATACAGTAGTTTACGCACCAGATTCACAACCCAGAAAACATCACAACAGTTCATATTGATCTCATTTTAAAGCGGTTTTATCAGTTAATACTAATAATAATCTTGGCGTGACTGTGCGAATATGAACATGCTACATTACGCCGCATACATACATGTACATGTGTAGTGAACCCAGCTATGGAAGTACATCTTAAACACATGTGTGAACAGTGAAAGTTTGATTTACAAACCAAACCAACCAGTCCCATAGTGATATAAACCAGTCTCCAACATGCAAGAAGACAGCAACTCAGTTTTAGTTTTCTATCAAAGAAAATTCACACTGGTAAAGAAAACTGTCTATGACTGTCCCTACCACAGTGGCATGCAAAAACAAGTCTGCCCAGAGTCAAGGGAAAATCACTCTCGGGATAATTTTCATTCATGAGTTAATGAATTTATATACAATCTGCACTGGCTTGAAACTAGTAATTAATAGCACTATTTTGCATCTGTTTTCCATGTGAAAAAATCTCCCCCAGGTCCCATATCAGTCAGGGGAATCACCAGTCTGCCCCCCCCCACCAAAATCATATGCATGACACTGCCCATACCATTGTGCACATGATTCAGGTAAAAATCTTTAAAAACATAACTTAACTTCAAAAGTTGCAAAATATAGCACCAGATTGCATCTAAGGACCCTTAAATATTCCCCCCAAAAATTCCCCTCGCTCTGTACGGCAAATACACATCAACCTTTTCAGAATACGTTCAGCCCCCTAGGTCAGAATAGCTTCCTACGCCTATGCTTTTGATGACATATAATACATGTTTTGTTCTTAAAGTTCATGTTAAACCCTACATAATGGAGCACATTTGGAAAGAAATGGATTATTGAGTAACATTTTTAAGTGCTTAGTCAAGGATGGTGATGATGATTTTGTTGCAAAATGTTTTATTTTAGATTTAATATTAACTATATAGGAAATTTTATTAGCAATAAAAATACCTTTTTTGGTTTTATCAACATACATGTAGTTACAAATTTTAATAAAAGAAATGCCGATGAATATTATGTAACAAGTTTTAAAGCAATGATGAAGATTGTATGGCGTGGTATTACCTGTATATAATTTTAAGGATTTTGGTTGTCCTGCATGAATACTAACATTTATAATTTGGTAGTTCTTCAACAGATTTGGTTGTCCTTCATATGCAAAAGTTAAACATTTATATGTAGTGATCCCTACTACTGCTTGGCGCCATTCAAGAAACATGCACAGTATCCCACAAAGAGACCCAAAGGGCATAAAGAAATCTGATGTCTAAACTTGTACATATTTACCAATTATACAACAACATGTTGCTGGCATTTAGTAGTCAGAAGGACAACCTGTGTTGTGTATTTCAGTAAATTTGGTAGTCCTGCACATACTTTGGGCATCTCGGATGCCGGGACTACCTGTCACTACCATTAAAATTATTCACTGATTACAATTGTTAATTATATTAATTTACCATATGTACATGATATAATGGTATGTGATGCTAGTCGGCTTTCAGTCATACTGGTAAACCAACATTTTAAATTTGTATCAATATTTAAATGGATGCTGCAGTTTTGACATGACAAAGTATTGTGTCCATCGAAGAACTAAAGGAAACATATCGAATAGGCTTGATATATGGTAACTAATAAACTGCACTCATGATGTATATGATTTGTATACATACTGTATATGCCCATGTACACTACTGATATTGTAGGTGGCAGGTCCAAAGTTATATCTGGCTTGATATGACCAGATAAATCTTGAATTCTTGATCTGTAATATGGAATTGATTTATATAACATAATATTTGGCTTGACATGGCCAGAATACATTGTCTGTATATCTGGAATTGATTCATATCTTGTATCTACATAGCTGGAAGTGATTTATATTAAGTTATATCTGGCTTGATATGGCCAGATAAAACTTTATCTACTGATCTGGAAGTGATTTATATCAAGTTATATCTTGCTTGATATAGCCAGATAAAACTTAATTTGTATATCTGGAATTGATTTATATCTGGCTTTTGGGTAAGGGCTTGACCGGTTTGGGCCTTTTTGGCCCTTAGGGATTCCACCAAAGACCAGTTATCAATGATACCACGTTATGAATGGTACCATTTGAAATCGAATGGATCCTGTTCAATAAGAACAAATGGGACCCTACTGAATCGGAACTAATGGGACTTAATTAATAGGACTGCTAATATTGTCCTGATTACAAAACATTGTGTGAAAAGTCAATGTAACATTTTCGATATTTGGAAAGCACCGCCTGTCAGTTGCCCTAAGCAAATCCTGTTAATATTTTTATAACCAGACAATTCCTGTTAAGACCTGACAGGTATTGACTGGAATTCAACACTTGATACTATAATTTGACTAGCCCAGCCAATGCATTGACACTTTATACAAAGCAATGCTTGCCAAAGATGTTATGAACTACATGCTGTTTTGGGTATTCGTTTGCTGTTTTATCAGTTCCATGATTTATTTATAGTAAATTACATAAACACAGGTGATATAATACTACT
>JAODAF010161412.1:0-10145 GCA_027574765.1 Molpadia intermedia | reverse complement strand
TTATCGTAATCACACTAGCACTGTAGGGAACGCAATCTGAGCAGTGTTTGTGATGCATGTCCATGCACTATTTTGATGATGATACATGATGATCAAAGCAAAAAAAAACTGTACGAAGGCCGCGTGCATACTAGTAAACAATGGCGATGTCGTCGTAATGAGCGTCAAATATATATTGCAATGACATCAGGGGGCAGGGGGAAGAGTGCCCCACCCTCCCCTACAGAAATTTTTGGGGACAAAATGGGGACCGTGGTGCATGGCTGTCCCCATTTATCATGCCCCTTTTGTTCTAATTTGTTCCTAATTTTTATTTAATTTGGACCTAAATTTATGATGAAAAGAATAATAAATCTAGCAAAATTTGATTGCATTTTCCCCCTCACATCGAGCAGTCTGGCTACGCGCCTGGGATGGCGGCATACGGTGGCCCATTAGGAACCTAGATATATAGGCCTACGTATATATTTAATTTTAAAATTCGTTATAACGAATTTCTAATTTGTTATTACAAATTTATAATTTGTTATAACGAGTTCTAATTCGTTATAACGAATTTCTAATTCGCTATTACGGCGAATTTCCAATTCCAATTCGTTATAACGAATTTCTAATTCGTTATAACGAGTTTCAAGTTCTAATTCGTTATAAAACGAATTTCTAATTCTTGATAACGAGTTTATAACGAATTAGAATCTCGTTATAACGAATTAGAAATTCGTTATAAGGAATTATAGAAACTCGTTATAACGAATTTGAAAATAAAATACATATATCCAGGTCCCTAATGGGCCACCATAGGATCATGTGACAGAAAATAATGTGTTTTTACCATTTTAGCATGGCATATTTTGAATTCGCGCTAATTCTGGGTAATTTAGCCGTGAGCCTGTTTTGTCAATTGGCAACGTTATAGAGAAGCAAAATAGAAATGGATAGCAGAAGATGCATCGGTCTTGCTTCTTTGGTCATCATTTTGTCACTTTCTGTTATAGAATTTCTTCCATTTTTGTCAGGTTTGTATGATCACTGATCCGACAGGAACTTAGGTTAACATACGGCTGAACTAAATACCTAAGCTTACATTTAACAGTAACGTTACGTCACTTACACATTACATTTAATACAGTTTACAATTACACTATTGACATAGCCCGCTTAGGCTAGTGTCAGTAGTGTATAAACTGTAAATGTACATGTTAGGCTATAGTTAACTTACACCTACAGCTAGTTACAGGCTATTACTTCCGTGCAAGAATGGTAGGACCGTAGGACAAGCAGTAGGCTATTTTACCAATAATTTAACCGAACATTTATAGTCCGACAAGCAGTAGTGTACCATTAATTTACCCGATGATCAGTGAGACTTGCAGTAGCATAACGTTTACTTACCCGATCATCGGTCGGACAATGCAGTATCTTACTGTTTATACCCGATCATCGGTTAGACCACAGGCGCCTACACCTTTGCCTATACTTATACTATAATAAAAGGTAGGACACATTGCCGCATATAGCAACGATATACATTTTTGACCAAAAATTTCTATCCCAGTTTTACGGACCAATACTTTAGCCTACCTTATTCTTCCAAACTTAGGTCGGCTAAATCGTCTG
This sequence comes from Molpadia intermedia, assembly GCA_027574765.1. Classification (NCBI taxonomy): domain Eukaryota; kingdom Metazoa; phylum Echinodermata; class Holothuroidea; order Molpadida; family Molpadiidae; genus Molpadia; species Molpadia intermedia. The sequence goes on along the minus strand of JAODAF010161412.1, from coordinate 8,528 downwards.
GCTCGTCTTTACAACATAATACAGTTTCAACCTCTTGGTCGATTCGGATGGTTATTATTCAATAAAAAAATCCGTCCCTAGTAGTGGATTTACTCAGCTCGACAGTCCGCCATATGTATTTAAATGACGTCATCAAAACATTTCGAACTCAAAAATGGGGTCATCACTCAAACTTTGCAACAAAAAACACCAGATTGGGACAGTAGAAACTCTACATCAAGTGACGTTAAATCCACTAGAACATCTGACCAATTGGAGCCATGCAATGTTGACACGTGAACAAAAATCTGACCAATGAACGATCATTACATACCCCTCCCCCCTCTGAATCCGCCACTGACTGTTAGCTACTAACTTTAGTTTGTGTATGACATAAGTTTTTTGAACGATCAATGGGGCATTTGTGTTGACATATCTATTTGTGTCGACCTATAGATCTATTTGCATCCACATATACCTATTTGTGTTGACCTATGCACTTGTGTCAACCTACATATATTTGTGTTGATCTATCTATTTGTGTTGACATGTTTGTGTCGACCTATCCATATGTTGACACACTACTTTGTTGGCATACATGCTTGTGCCGATCACATACACGTGAGGATTTGAACAACACTATACATGCGCAAACTTTTTGTACGATTGGCTTTCCATAATCGTGATCGGCTACTGCCTATGTCATATGTGACCGATGATTGGGTAAATCCACAACGTTAAGCAAAAAATCAAAACATTCAATACCAAAGTACCAAAAAAATTGTGAAAAACATTGTGCTGGACCTATTCACAAGTACACGATTGAAGAATTTATACATGTACCATACATATGCATGTATTGTAGGTCTATGGATGAAAAAGTTTTTTTTCACTTATTGTGGTGTTGTTATGTTCAGCTGCAGTGAAAGTGGTTTTCAGCAAAGCACCGATATACAGTGTAACAGTGGGGCTGAAGACGATTTTCAAGTAGCGCAACAAATTCATAAATGAGGCAGTATTACATGGATATTCTATATTATATAATATTTTAATACAAAAAGAATATAATGGTACCTCTTTCTCATTAGTGGGATTTAGCATGCAAGGAAGTTTTTGCTGACTAGTGTTTTATAATAATGCATAGACTAAGTCTGTTCACTTATTGTCCAGTGTAGGCCTACTCAGTACTGTAGTATCATGGTTGCCTGGAAGCTCAAATGATGCACAGGTCTGTGAACACAGGTGAATTTTTACCATCTTACTTGTATCCAGGTATATATACATGCAGCCTCTGTAGAAGATATTGACACAATTAGTTGTTGCTACAATTGGAGTTTAGTTGAAAAAGTTTTTTTGGGAGGGCTCGATACTTCCCGTACTTGAACGTCTGTAAGTTTGATCACTTAGCTTATGGGTATGTGACCTTATGCCATATGATTTACCAGCTAGCTACCTGATAACTATATTTTGTGTAGTTTAATATACTGTGACCTTTAAAGTACAGATATGCTATTAGGTTGACTCAGACGATCACATGCGAACATGCAGTAAGAGTTTGGAACCTGTACATAACCAGAATATATGTTTGAATTCATCATCGGGTTCGCAAGTTTTTGCACTGTTTTTGCAAGTTAAATATAAACATATCAAGATAAATTGTACGTTTGTGAAATAGGTACTCCCAGTCTGTTTTTATGGTCAAATCGTCTTGGTTTTAAGAGTGATTGAACTTACACAGTATGATTCCAGGTACATGTACATACTGTAGCATGGAAACCTAGTTTGAACACTTGGGGACAGTTTGGGGCTTGGGGTTCCTTACTATTTTCATTTCCAAATTTATATTAATAATGTTTGATTATCTTTAAATACTGAGTATGGTAATGTTTGTTGATGTTAAGTTTGAGCTCATATTCTTGAAATTTTTAGTCTCATTAATATGCATGAGTGGATGTGGCTAACACAATAAGTAAGCACAATATCTCTATACCAGCATGATGGATGAACTTCATACTTGACAGGTAGACGACCCATGATGGGAGATGATCCCTATTGCTTTTGAAATACAGATCATGAATATTAACTCAGAGTATGCTGGGCTTTACATTAATTTCTTAATTGTTCATCTTTTTTTTATGGCAGGACTAATGTATCTTGAAGCCAGCTGTGAAACCAGTACTGAGGCTTTGATTTAGTATTGGAACCAAATGTGTGCTTGGTTTATATTTGTTAACATTTGACTTCATTGGACTAATGTACTGTATGTTTGTCAATTGTTCTCGTACCCGGTGTTCTATACAAAAATCTTACAGAATGCAATTTTTATTTTTCAGCTAATGATGTTAATTTCCATGGCTTCAAGCTTAGAGATAAGCGTCATGACAGTGTACAAACAACAATTGGTCCAGGCGCCCAAACAGCTGATTTCCGCTGGTGGGATTATTTGATTGTGGCATTGATGATCTGTATATCGGCCGGGACAGGACTGTACCATGCCTTTGCAGGAGGCGGCCAAAGAACAACATCTAGGTAAACAGATTATAACCTGTATTTGAACTTGTATATATACAGTATATACTAGGCTCAGTAGTCAAGTCTACTTGACCTGAGAATCCACACAGTGTAGGACTCTATTCCATACACTGTATTAAGTGCAAATTTTAATTATTGAAAATAGAAAAATAAATGTAAGTTATGGGAGGGGGGGGGGATAGACTAACATGCCCTTCAACAGATGTAAAGAAGAACACATTGTGGAGGAATGATGGCAAGTAAAAATTATTATTATTTCTATCTATCAACCCAATATGAATATTGATTAAGATTATTTTCTTTTTATACCTTGCTAGGTTCTTGATGGCAGAAAGGAGTATGTTTAGCCTGCCGGTAGCGATATCAGTACTGGCCTCTTACCTGTCTGCAATCACCGTCTTAGGATTTCCTTCGGAGATCTACACCTTTGGTATTCAATACTGGATGGTCGCTTGGTCCTTTCTGTTGGTCATTCCAATCACAGCTCTGGTTTTCATTCCCGTTTTTCATGGCCTTGGATTGACAACTGCCTATGAGGTAAGGTCAATGATTGGCTAACAACCTCTGATGAATATTCATGAGTAATTGATAAGCATATTAATTAGTATTAATTACATGAGCATCTATCTACCTAGTGTAATATGGCATCAGCATTTCTGTTAGCAAGTCATACACATCAATGAATACTAATGAGGCGAGATCACAGATTAACTCACAACCTCTGATAATTATTAATGACTATTAGATGAGCATACACCCACTTCGCCAGTTATTTTCCGATAGGTGTGTTGTCCATTGGATAACTGTAAGCCGATAGGCCCTATCCACCTATTGGTATGTTATGGTTTTTGTTATGTTTATGTTAGGGTTCAACGTAATAGGTGTGTGTGTCCTTGAATAACTGCAAGCCGATAGGGCCTATCTAATAATCTAACTGGCGAATTGGCCGTGAGCATATTAATTAGTATTAAATAGATAAACATCTAGCTACTGAGTGTAATATGGCATCAGCATTGCTGTTAATGCCCATTGCCGTCAATGAATACTAATGCTTAACTAACAACCTCTAAGGAATATTAATAGGTATTTAATAAGTGTATTAATTACATCTATCTACTAGTGTATTATAGCATCATCATTTTTGTTTAGCAAGTCATACCCATCAATGAATACTAATGAGGGGAGATCAACAATTAACTCACATGTGATGAATATTAATAAGTATTTGATGAGCATATTTAAAGTAATAATAATTAGATGATCATCTACCTACCATCAGCATTTCTGTTAACAAATCATGCTCCTAATCACTGAATACAAATGAGATGATTAAAAAAGTCTCTTAATGAGTATACACTGTAGACATACCTATTGTTGTTTTTGGTGAACATATGATATTAATATTAATGAGTTGGTGGGGCTAAGCATAAACCTTCTTTAGATACCAATGACTGATTCCTATGTATAAAAGATAAATCACTGCTCATCATCCTATGTGATCATGATGTGTGTGTGTATGTAAGTGTATTTGTGCTCATCTCATATATTGTCAATGGATAAATAAGGTTTTCCTGTAAGCCATATTTTAATTACCCCAGTATTGCAACATAATCTGACACACTAAGTATTCCAGGTTAATAGGGTTGTGTTCAGGAGTTTTGATAACAATACCGTCTCTCTCTAGGAGTTGCAATGATGTGACAGGGACCTTAATCTTGAGTTTAATACAAAACTCACCTGGTGTGAGTATAAATTTACAGCCTAGACTTACCTGTCTCCTACTTAACAGTGTACTGTACTATCAACCGCAGTTTTGATACCACTACAACCACCTCCCCCTTCAAAACAATGGCAGCACAGAATAGGAAGAAGTATAGACTTGGAAGTAACTGCGTAATAGTCTTGAGCTATGTAGGATTAACCTAGATGCAGAGTACCTGGGGAACATAGTGAGGGTGTGAAGCTTGAATGCCGGTGCTAAGATGGGGAATGGGATGGGGTTGATGTGGTATTAAAACTGCCAAAACTAAAGGTGGTACATGCACGTCACAGTAGGAGTAGGGGACATGTTATAGGCAAGTATAATGGTTCCATATATATTCCTTAATATCTGCCAAAATTCTGTCTTCTGGCTTCCAGGTTGGAAATTTTCACCAATATTTCTGCATTTTGCCAACTGAACTATTACATATGATACTCTCTGTTAGGATTGAGTGTAAAACTGTAAACATCCTCCTAAGATATTGATCTATTATTAGATCAATAACATTTGTAGATAATGTAGTGTCTAGCTGGGAAGTAGAAATGAACAATAACTACAATGTTTATTAAACAACCTACACCAGAGATCCTTTGATAAGTAGGAGTTTACTAATCACTGTTGATAACAAACTGTCACTCATAATATCATATTATTCATGTTGTTATGCTGGTATAGCCTACAGCCTTACACTGTAATTATCCAGTGGCATATCTGTGGGGCCAAGATCCCTTTCCTCCCCCCACCCCAAAAAATTGCTTTGCCTCCTTTATTGCCCCACATGTGCCAAAAACCAAAATAGCCAAAAATATGTGCTATACAGATGATGTTGATGTCCCCTCCATAAATGATGTTGGTGCTTCCCACCCCCTACCTTACCTTTCTCCCACGTCTCCCTGCTAACAACCCCAATGTTCTTGTGGTTCCTATGAAGCAGATGTACAACTAAGAAATATTGAAGTAATGAAAACTGTTATGATCGTCAAATTATGTTGTCATTATAACTATCTATTGGATCACTTGTTTTTAGATATCATGCAATACTCTTATACTCACCATCAAGATCCCTCATCAACATGGAGGTGTTAAATAACAATAATACATGTATATGGATGAGTAATAATGTAAGCTATTAATTTCACTACAGAAAAGAGATTAGATTGTGGAAGAAGGTACCATGCACTACAGATGTCTTGATGTAAGATGGTGCTACTATAAAGGATGTACATAGGCAACTGTGGAAGAAGTACCATGCACTACAAATATCTTGTATGCACAGTCCGATGGTGCTAGTGGTATACCTACAGAAGGATACTGTGGAAGAAATGTGCAATGCACTAGTATGTACAGTACATGTCTTGTATGTAAGATGGTGCTATACAGTATACACCAAAGGGTATACTCAGAATATTGTGGAAGAAATGTACCAGTCAGAATAGTTGCATTGTATGTACGATGGTGCTGTATGCCTAAGGATGTATGTACCTAGGCTGCTGTGGAAGAAATGTGCCATCCAACTAATTCTCCCTAAATATACAAATACAATAGTAAAAGCCTCTAGTACAAGATAAATAGAAAATACACCAAAGGTTGCTAAGGGTTAATAGAGTTTTATTGGTGAAAATTGCCTGCATTTGTTTGTATTTCAGAACAACAGCAGGGTGAGGATAGGTTTATAAGCCAAAACTGGGCCAAGGGCTTTGAGAGAAGCATTGGAATGGATTAAATAAAAATTTCAAGGTTCATTATATGTTCAAACCACTTCTTAAAAGCACTGCATTTGCAATAGTATGCTATATATCCCACCCTACTGGCTTTCATTTATATCATATTATCAGGAAAGTTGAAATATGTTTTTCACTAATAATATAGAAAATTAGCAATTAAAATTTTGTCACAATTACCAAAGTCCCCCTCTTTCCCCATTTTACCAAGAAGTGGGGTCTGGTACCACCACTGTATGTTAACAACATTATGTCATATACTGTATATATCTTGTAGTGATGTGCATTTGTACCCAACTAACAGTGTGTGATCCAATTCCGTCCCTCACGTAAGGGACGGAAATCAATAAACAAATGGTGAATACAACATATGGAAACTAATTAAACATATGATTACTTGCTAATGATGTGACTACACATTCTCAATGTATTATATAATGAAATTAACTTTACAATTTTAAGCAGGGGTCGTTTTTAAACTTTTTAAGCGTGAGGGACGAACAATCAATAGAATTGACAAACACTACCATTTTGTACATTTTCAAATATTTTATTGAAACTTGACAACTTTTATTAAATATTATCAGTAATTATTAAATATGAATAGCAACACTTGATGATTATCAAGAATTAAAAGTCAGTTACGCTCAGAAAACTGGGGGAACTCATCAAAAATTTGTGATGGAATTTTAATTCCTTAATTTTGTCTGTCCCTCACGCTATAAAAGGGGGCACATGCAATTTCCACGCCAAAGTGCACATAGCTAAAAAAAAAAATTACAGTATATAATATGGACCATTCTCTACTATAAGCAGTACTGTTTTGATTAATTTGAGAAATTTTCACCAAATGTTACCTAGTTTTGGACCACACTCAACACCCACACAACTTTTCTGGAAATGGTTTGAAAATCAGCAAAAACACACAACTACATTAGAACAAATTGAAGACCCCCTCCCAGTTGGTTTTCAAACCCAATTAACTGTTTCTATAAACAGACATAGCCTATTAGCGACCATATGACCTTCACCCTATTATATGAGTCACAAGTTCACATCATGGGGCACCAAACTAGAAGCCAACTTTGAACTTAATTGGCAAAGTGGTTTAAGAGTATTTTTGACAATGTCTTAATAATCTTATCTCTCTAGACAGGCAGGGCAATGAGATTACTGGCTCTGAGAATATACCCCTCAAGCTAGAAGGGTCATATGTATTCAATCCAAAAATAATTGCAATTCTAAGTTCAACAAGAAATCTGAGATGTTAGTGAAAAAATGGAACAGGAAAGCTAGGCAGAGAAGGAAGAAGGCATCAAAGAGGACATGGAGGAAGTACGTCATTCATTTTGAGTAATATTTGGGACACACCCAACAGACAGAGAACTGGGGAACAGGACAGAGGAAAGGGACATAATGTATACAGTCAAATGTTTGTGTGTGTACACTTTGCATGTGACACCTTGATGTAAACATGTTGAAGATGAGACCTGTTACTTTAGGAGCCTACAGTGTACAGGTCTGTGTCATGAATATTAAAGAGGGTGGGGTTATGAAATAAGAATAAATTCCTTAAAATATCTTGAATTCACAACAAGGTGTACAATAATCCTTACATTAAAACATGATTTTGCTTTAATGTTCAATTAATGATTATGTAAATTTATACAAAGAACATCAAGCTCATTCAATATTCATGAGTGGGATAAGCTTAATAGACTACCACAGTACATAGCATCACAGCAAATAAATATCTGGGACCAGGTTTACTTGGTCTGCTCTGGATCTTTGTCTATCCTACCACATATGGCCATTATTTTAGAAATTATTTATTTTAGGTCTGAAAGAGGCATTCTTGACTTGGAAAACAATCTGCAAATAATTCTGAACAAATGGAAGGAACTTTTGACTCGAGGCAGGGCACCAAAGAAAACCACCTGGGGTTATGAATGAAGTGCACTTGAAGAGAAGTTAGTACTAACTACTGTCTAGCAAAAACAGCGATTACATGTTGCAATGGTGATGTCCAGCTTTCTAACCAAGGCATTCTTAGTGCTTTCCAGAGTCTCCGAATGACAGAGAATTCCAGACTTTCACTCTGAATTTACAATGCTGTTTTCTTAAATTGGTCATATCATGACCCATATTTTACAAACCTATTCCATTACTGGATTTATATTTATACACCGGTATACAGCCCTATCCCAGGATGCACTGCATTGCACTTCCTGCAAAGCTCACATAACTCCGCCAATCCTAGTGTTCATCCTATTCTGGCCTGCCACATTCAGAGAGTGTAGATGTACCATTAATTGCTCCTACCAGTCGCTCTGTTTCGGCTATGTCCACACAAGTCTTCAAGTTCACAGGTAGACGTAGACCATCAAAACTGTGAGTAGCCATGCAGCGTGGACAAATGCTATTGTCCGTGATCAATGAAGGATTTTTAACCTATATAGTAACCAAAACTTACCTTGGTTTTGTAATTTACGAGCGACGTACTTACCTCATATAACCTATGCATGTCCCCTATT
>JAODAF010161301.1:0-10145 GCA_027574765.1 Molpadia intermedia | reverse complement strand
TCCCAAAATTTTTCGACAGCGACTGAAAATTTCCGACAGAGACAGTTTGGAGGCTTTGTGGCGGGGCAACCGCCCCCCTCCCCCCTAGCTACACCACCGAATACAACAATGTCAAATGTTGAGATCCGTTAGTGTTTATTGTAGTTAGTGTAGATAGGATATAGGGACCACTTTATCAAAAGAGAAAAGAGTTATAATTTGGGACACAAGACGAGGTATATAATTGAAAACCAGCAGCCAAAATGAGAGGCCATTATATTGATTAACCAATCTTTGTCACTTTACCCTGTCGATGTAAAACAATGAGAATCACTTAGCTATAGTGACTACTATTTTAGAGATATGTGTGCTTTGAAATTTAGCAGAATTGAATTGTCACTTGAAAAGAAGTAAAGTTTAGATTAAATTAAAGACAGGGATATGAAAATGATTGTTACTTGAAATGTATCTTTTCAGCTATTCAGCATATATCTCGTGACAGGATACGATTCATCAGCGACCTCGGGGAGGGGGCGTTTGGTGTGGTGTGTCTTGGAGTATGTAGGAACATTCCAGCCGAGGGAGAATCCACCATGGTTGCGATAAAGACCTTAAAGGACGCCTCCGTTGGCGATGCTCGCAAAGATTTCCAGCGAGAAGCTGAACTTCTAACAAATCTTCAGCACGAGAACATAGTGAGGTTTTACGGGGTATGTGAAGATAAAGAACCATTCCTCATGATCTTTGAATACATGGAAAACGGAGATCTCAACAGCTTTCTGAAGTAAGAACCTGTGTATTTAATATATACTTGTATTATATAGTTTAATTGTAGTAGTTCCAGTCTTGTACCCGGATCCCGAATGAGAGTACTGTGCTAATACATAGTACGTCAGTCATGTATACGATGACAACAGTCTCATGTAATTTACAACCACAAGTACAACGAAATTATAATTACAACATTTATTATCTCATTGTCCCATATGTGGGACAATGAGATATTGTAGTCAGTTGACCATTAGCTAGACCCCATTATGACATTATCAGTTACTATGGAAGCGGTTGCCATGGAAACGTTTGGAGGGAATTCTCCTAAACCACTTGACTCCAACAATTAGTCGGTAGGTTCCTTATGAGGAAAATTTGTGCCTCGCTGAGATTTTGGGTCAAAGGTCAAATCAAGTAAAATCCTATTTTTGGTTATTTCTTCAGTTAATATAATTTGAAGACACGCTTTAAGGAAAGGTCAAAAGTCACAACTCACAAGGTCAAAATATCTCACTTGATGCAAATTATTGAGTTGTAGTATCAACCATTTGACAAAAACCGTAGGCTAATTAGGGATTAAATTATAAATTTGACGATGTGATTAGCATCTCCATGGGTTAACCTCTTGTTTATATTTCAGATCAATAAAGCGAACGCATCACGTCATTATAATATCTTAGAAATGTCACAACATTTAATTCGATATTTGTATGATTATTTAAAATTTTAAGTTGGATTTATAGAGTAATAGCGCAAACAATGACATACATCATATTATGAATATATTTTCATGAGAAAGGATTGTTGCAATAGTATAATTTAAAATAACAGAACGTTTGACAAATATCGTCTTTGCTTGTCTGACATTAAGTTAATGTACAGCCAATTCTCAAGACAAACATCTTGAAACAAGAGGTCTTCAGGACTCCAACAGGTTTCTACAACTATAATATTGCAAATGACGCATGCCACAGTGTACTAGCTGCATGATATTTTTAAAGTATAAGTTCTCAGCTTAAAATAAAAAGGTATCGATCTTCCAGGACAATGTAACATTAAACTGGTGTCTTCAACAATAATACAACAAATGACGCTGTATAATAGCTGCATAACGTTTGTAAAACAAAATCTATATACACCTGAAATATTTTTTTTTTAAGTGAAAACAGTGACGTAGGATATTCTATGACTCGACATGTCTTCGCACAGAGTAGCATACTAGCATTAACATACAGGTATCTTCAAACATACTATCACAACTGACGCTGTATAATAGCTGCAAGCCTGCAACGTTGGCAAAACAAGATCATCACCTTGTGTTTAAAAACAAACATGTGAAAACAGTGGCGTTTTCGATATATGGGGTAGAGTGAGATATTACTCATCCTTGTCCCTCTTCTCTCCAACATTAAAAGAGCTTTCTTTGCCACTGTGTGAAAGGGAAGTGCTACTTTACAGTCTATACCGGTAATACTTTGTAATAAACGCGTTGTTATAACTAAAAAAAAAATATTAGTTTTTTTTATTAATAATAATATATTGGACGTAATGTATTCACAATTTCATTATATTACAGGGGCCGAGGTCCCGACGCCGAGTGCTTCCATCGGCCAGGTAATACAACTATTAACGCATCCATGCTTACCGAATATGATCTTCTAGTCATTGCAAAGCAGATATCTGCAGGAATGGGCTACATGGCGTTGCAGCATTTCGTACATCGAGACCTCGCCACCAGAAACTGTCTAGTAGGGGACAGACTTGTCGTCAAAATTGCTGATTTCGGCATGTCACGTGATGTCTACAGCACTGATTATTACAGAGTAAGTTAAATTCAAATTGCATTTTCTCTGTGTAGTTGCAGTATTCTATTGTTCTAGCGTCATCTATTATGTCCTCGTGAAACATGGAGCAATAGTATGATTGGATACATCAGAAAAATAATCAAGTAACTCTATCTCAGCAACAACGACTGAAGTTTGTGATAAATGGTATCAATTGCGTATGTACATTATTCGCGACCAGCGCATTAATAAATGAACAGTACTTGACATTGTATGTAGCGTTTGTTACCCATTATATTACATATATAATAATATATAATATTGATTTCACAATCGTATATAGTATAAATTAATTAGTCATGGTGTTTCTAATTGCAAAAACTATAGCATATAGTGGAATTCTTTACCAAACATTTAAAAATAAATGGAACATACCAATGGTTCAATCCGCTGGTCAGTACTTTCTGAATCTGCCATTGAATGATCCTGCCACTGTAGCGCCTGCCGATGATGGTATGTTCTATCAATCATAGCTTTGAATATAGCGCCGATTAATTAGATAAATTAGAAACGAATAAAGCATGAATAAAAATAAGAAAATAATAAAATCCCTCATTGATGGTGTTCATCCCACAGGTCGGTGGTCATACCATGTTGCCAGTTCGATGGATGCCTCCAGAGAGCATAATTTACCGCACTTATTCGCTTGAAAGTGATGTATGGAGTTACGGAATTGTTCTGTGGGAGATATTTGAATATGGCAAACAGCCTTGGTATGGTCTCTCTAATCACGAGGTAACTATGCATATAATACATGTAACATAATTATATATTGGTTATCAGAATTCCATAGATATACGTCACCCTGTTAATAATCAATGTCATAAAACCCAATCTTTTTAACACATCCTTACACATGTATGAATTGAAATCCAAATATACTGAAGATGTTCTGAAAGTAATATATCTTAAGATGCCAGAACCTTGGTAAAGACATATAGTTGATAATGAATAGAATGCCATACATTACACTGGCCAAGTTGTCAACTTAGTTAATTATTTGACCGATTGGTGTAGATTAAACTTGGCATGCAATATCAAAGTGATTCTCTTTTGGAACCGGCAAGTTTGATATAGTTTTGTCTTGAATTAAGCAAATGTACTGATTAAAATAGATCAATTTTATTTAATTAATTATTTTTTATGCTTCACATAGGTTATTGAGTATATACATAATGGGGTACTCCTTGACTGTCCTCCTCGATGTCCAAAGGATCTTTATAAGATAATGCTCGGCTGCTGGCAGCGACAACCTACTCAAAGAATGGCTATCAAGGATGTTCACGATGCAATCTCAAGGTTATTAGAAGAGTGCATACCGGAAGAAAAACCCGAGGACTCTACTGTAACCTAATAGACATTAATATAAAAGAAACCTCATTAGCATACAGAGAGATTCGTGAATTCAAGTATATTCGTGTGAGGTTAGACTTGTACCATCATTCATGATATTTATATGTATGTGTCAGCGCGGTGATGATAAGATGAAGCGTCATACCGCAACGAGAATCTACATAACCTTCCATTAGAGGTTGCATCTTTTGTAAGACGATGTATGATAATGTAAACTAAATGCCTTTTAAATGCAAGCATCATATTCTAATAGAGGGAGATGGACGGCTTGCCATGTGTATATGCCTACATTGTGTGACGTTAGAAGAAAACAAAATCGGCTTCATTTAATGAAATGGGAGAATATGTGGTTTTGGTTAACGCTGACTACTAGTTACAAGGCAAGCTCCAATATTATTTTATTTGTTCTTATTTGACTTCAAGAGAAATAAATATCTACGATGTTCCATTTTTCCAGTATACATGGTTGCTCCGCAGTGGTTAGTTCATACATGACAATTGTATGTCATATCCATGCATCGAGCAACACAGCATACAAAAATCATACGTTTATGAATACTAATGCGCGGCGCATATGTACTCTGACAATTGTAAAATCATTACATCACACATCAAAGTTTAACCATATAAAGCAATGGGCTACCAAAATTCGAAAATCAGGGATACCCTGAGCCTCAAAGCTGAATTCTGCCTATGTATAATGGCTCACCAATGATGATACCTCAAAAGTAGTTTTACAGATGAACTTAGAAAATCGAATATTTGATTTCATGCGTGGTGGTAAAGTGGACTATAAAAACGGTGATCACACGGGAACAGTTTGGGGGTTTTCCCTACATACCCAACAATGGAACGTAGTCGGGGCGAAATACATTTCTTTTAACTACCAATTCAACTAAACATACATAGCTAGTTTGTCCAGATAAATCAGTATGTTAGATTTGGTTGAGATCCCAGACAACAATATGTGAACCATGAAACACACATTCATGTGAATGTATATTGTGACCTCAATTTATTCCGGCAGGTTTTTATCTGGTGTGTACTTAATATTTACAAGCGCTAGTAACTAGATTCGCGTACGTCTAATTGAAGGTTTTCTAGTCAAATTTCTTTACTCGGGAGCTTATTCAGAAATCCATTTCATTCAAATAATTCAGTTGAGATCGACAAACAGAGATGAAGTTTCTGCACAAATCAAGAAATATATTTAGTTGTAATCTAATTAATATTACTGGTTACAAGATTTCGCTTATGTCTAATTGAAGGTTTTCTAGTCAAATTTCTTTACTCGGTAGCTTATTCAGAAATCCATTTCATTCAAATAATTCAGTTGAGATCGACAAATAGAGATGAAGTTTTTGCATAAATTATGAAATTTTATTGAGTTGTATTCTAATTAATATGGTTACAAGATTTCGCTTATGTCTAATTGAAGGTTTTCTAGTCAAATGTCCTTACTCAGTAGATAAGTTCAGAATTTAATTTCGTTCGAATATATTAAGTTGAGATCGACAAAGAGAGATGACGTTTCTGCACAAATCAAGAAATATATCTAGTTGTAACCTAATTAATAGTTTGACATCTAGAGAGACTGAGTCAATCATAATTGCAGTTATTTCAGCATTTGCTCTGTTTCTCATTTCTATTTAAATAATTGTGATATTTGTCAACGTGAATATAGCCCCTTCTTGGCCCTTCACAATGACAGCGGCTTAAATTGGGCGTTACTTCCGAACGGAAATTTCTATTTTTATTGACGCTCTGTAAAGACAATATAGCGTTTTAAAAACATTTTCCATGACCAAACCTTCCTTCTGCTTTCAAAACCTTGGCGTTGCATTTATAAAAGATGAATTTATATAAACTGTAATTATCGTGAGATGTATTTTATTATCATATTGTTCCACACAGTTAAAAGCAGGGACAAGTATTGGTGCCGCTGTATGTATTTTAGCCATTCAAATATTTTGTGTAACATAATGTATGTTGAATTTTCACATCAATTATGTTGACTCTCTTATTAGCAGATATATATCATGTGAGTGTTATTATAAAGTTGTAAATAGCTAGAGCTGATTAATGAGATATATAGAGGGTTCGTCAGAACGACTAGAGTGAGTACAAATGTTGTGTACATAGATATGAGGCATCCATTTATTTGAATTTATTTAAATTATAATGCTGCCTAAGTGTGGACGTCATTCCTCTCTTTGGAAGAGACAGTTATAAATTATTTAGTAGCCAAATCCCGGTTCACTTTAATTACATTACTTATAAATTAACTATGTATGTATGACAAGCTATACCATGGAAATCTAATTAAACTCAATTCTAAGTACTCAAATTGACTCTAATATAATCGCATATCATTAATATTGATTGATCTGTTATGAACTGTATAGACAAAACGCCTCTTTTATTGTGCAATTTGACGGCAATTTTCGTACCCTTTATGTTTCTTTATGGTAGCCGCAGAAGGGAATATAAGACAAACTTGGAATAAGACAAAGTGTATAGAAACAGGCATTTACTTTGGAGAAGCTACCGCTGTGTTACCAGTTTGTACCAGAAAACATAGTATTTTACTGCTAAATATGTGGTAACATTAAGTTATATTGCAGTTGTTCTATGCTATTTCTAAAATTATCGTTAAGGGCATATGCGGGCATTTGTCCTTGCTTATTATACATATGCGCTTTTATCATTCACATTATAAATGTATGATATGAATTGTTAATAAAAGTGTTAGACTTACTATTGTTGGGCCGCTGGTCAATGCTTAACTCCAACCAATTTAACACCATTCGAGAGTGTTGACGATGCCTATATCCGAGTACTTATTAATTGCATGGTGATGAAGGAATTGCTGTAAATCTTTCAGAAGAGACCTATACCATTTATGGAACAACTAAATGTATAGATCGGATTCATTTAATCAATTAGAGTGAAGTATTTGATACGGTTGTCATCACGTCGTATTTGTGGTACGTGTACTATATTAGAAACGAGGAGGAGGAATGTTGAAATTCGAACACCTGTCTTTGTATCTTATCAAATAACGACCATTGACTATTTACGGTTATTCTTAGTCAGTAACTAATTAAACATATTATAAGTATGCATCACATGAAGACGTAACGTAATGTATTTTCGGATTCTATTAAAAACCAGAGACAAAGAACGTCACTATCACTATGTGCGATGGGTCTACGATGAATGTTGTCAAACTCTTGACTTTAACTAAAAAAATTAAAAAATCTACTACTTTTCCTGAAACATACTAGCCTATATTATTAAAGAGAAAGAAATCTCTGCCAAGTAAGCTGGGTAACCTATAATAAAGTTTGCAGATAAGATGTGAACACACAATCTGATAACGTCAGCCACATCATGTACACTTGGGTAGTTGTTTGTTATTAAAGCGCTCTTCCAATTGGTAAAAATGATACAAGATTCCATAACAACTAAATTTATATTTCACTAAAATTTGAACGTATTTTTTGCGGATATTGCTGCGAGTAAATGAAGACATTGTGATGCATAGTCTTGTGATATGAAAGAGGTTTTTACGCGCTTCGATATGCGAGACTGATAATGTAGTCGAATTTTACGGCTGGGGTTTCCACATACGGAAGATAATTGTTTGGGGAAAAGTCTTCCGGCCGGAATGATCGGCTAAACTTATGGAAATGTTAACGCGATAGATTCTAATATTGATATACAGGGATTAAAACTGTGTATATATGTCTATCATTTAATGTTATAGACTACGTGGCAGGAATAGCACATTATACTAATTAGGCCTATGTGTATTTTATGCTTATAGGAAAAAAGGTGGGAGAACTCTCATTTGGACGGTAAAATTCGAACTCAGAAATGACTTCAAATGGGATTAAAATAGCTTACTGCATGCTACACATAGTCCTGTAAATAATGTGTAATGATTGCCTTGTACGTCACAAAGTCAGGTACCACTTTGAGTATTAATTATATGCATAATGAAAAAATATATATTGTCTTATTTTTGGTGTATTATATCGTCCATTGTGTATAGTGCTGAAAAAGAAGCAGTCATATTTTCAATATTCATGAGACGGACATAAATATTCCTCCACACCTTGTGTTTAGTCTTCTTTCTGATGTTGTTGTTGCTTTGTTAGTGTTTTTCGGTGCACGAGGCGACATTCGAATCTTCGTTGTCATCAAGCTTTTGTGTATGTTATGATATATAATGATAATAATATTATTATCAAAACATAACACCCAATACGTCAATGATTATTGACTTCATAGAGTCCATATGAAACGGAAACGAAACGATTTCTCATACACTTCCAATTAAATAATATCTGACATCACCCCTTTCATCCCATCATCGCGATACAATATTGGAATAAAATGTTTACATTTTCAACCTTCATCGGATTCCAGTAATCCGTAATAGGATATTCCATGATGACGTCAACAGATTTTTTCTCTGCATTGTTGCTATAGCGTGGATATATTTTCAGAATAGATCGTCGAGTATTCTTTTAATACACCAAGACGTTTTGTAGTTGGAGGGTGCAATCAACTAAAACATCTAAAATGGTATTTCGTTTCATGATTTTCCAAAATATAAAAAAGTAAGAAAAATTTGACCAAAGTTGTCCAAAGCATGGCAGATTCAAGATACCTAATTATTCGACATTAATAATATGCATTTCACAAACGACTGTCGCTACTACGACCCTCAAATGTCATTATCAAATAATAGCGGCGGTGGATCCACGAGATTACTGTTATACTTAAAAGACTAAAACGATTAGTAAAAATTGCTAGGGTTTAGTTGAGTCATGGTCCGGTGATTCTTCAAATATTAGTAGAGCAAATGGGTTGGTCATAAATGTGTCGGAGTAGCCCAAATCTATATTCAATACTGGACACTTCGTACACTGGTCAACCGTCATATCCAACTTCTCCATTGAGGAACCGTCTACTACACAATATGATAGCCTCTGTATACATCATTTAACTGTTGGACGATTTGCCCGTGTGTTGGGCAGTGGGAGAGTAGACAAGCTGGCTATGTGATCGGGTTGACCAGTGGTCGAGTTGGCGTTGGCAACCAATGAACGTATTTGTCACTGGGTGAGATGGCAATAGTTGGTCGATATGGGTGCCTATTGCACAGTGGGTGAAGTTCAGCTCAACATATACCAACGTTAGGCTACATGAATTGCCTTTGCTCTGCGATTACTCTCATATTAAACAAACTCACAAAACATAAAATATCGCGACTCGCACATACGTGTTGTTATTTCATAAACTACATCGATAATCGTCTATCAGCGTTATCGAGACGATTTCCCCATAAGCTGAAACCAATTGCAACAGCATCCGCAAAAACGCTTAGCTTTTTAAAGGCTCTTTATCAACAAGTGGTTGGAATTTATACGTCTGAAAGGAATCGGGGTACTAGATCCGGAAAAGGTTGGAGCGAAGACATGCCCAAGGGGGGACATGGAAGGGTTCCCAGTCAAATAAATGACTAGATGACACCAGAGATCCAGTTGGCTTCTTTTAAGCATCAGAGACTAAAGGATCTAGAGCTCATTGAAGTAACCATCTATCTGTGACTCATTTTGTCCTGGAAGGGTTAGTCAATCACGAAATTACAACATGAATATGAACAAAACATATCACTGCATGATGACAGGTCTGCATTGCAATGAGCTTTGATACGCAGTGACGAGACGGCGTGGAAGGAAGGGTGTGGTGACATCACTGTGTTACCACAACATTGCAAAAAGGGCCTAACATTGAGTCCCAACCGCAATAAATCTGGTCACTTATACCTACCATTCCCCAACTAAATGGAAAAATCTTAGAGAGGACCATGATAGTCGTAATGAAAGGTACTATTTTACTACGGAACCAAACACCGGGCCGAAATTAGTTTTTCCAGAAAACCGAGGATTCAAGTTATATCCGAACAACTCTACTCCTGGTAGAGAGCGCAGAACATTACCTAGGCAGGCCAATTGAGCAAATCCCACTTTATCACACGTCAAAACTCGGCAACCTCAACATGGGCATGTACTTATGAGTTCACCCTGAAAGCTGGCGCGGACTCGGAAAATACCCGGTAGTTGATTTCTTCAGTTCTTATTCTGATATTTTCAGTAGTCTTATTCGATGTGTATAGCAGTAGTC
>JAODAF010161190.1:0-10147 GCA_027574765.1 Molpadia intermedia | reverse complement strand
CGTAGATATATGGATGCTAGTCTCAGGTAGATGGAGTGCATTACTAACCTCTGAGTCCCGTAGATATATGGATGCTAATATCCAGTAGATGGAGTGCATTACTAACATCTGAGTCCCGTAGATATATGGATGCTAGTCTAAGGTAGATGGAGTGCATTACTAACCTCTGAGTCCCGTAGATATATGGATGCTAGTCTCAGGTAGATGGAGTGCATTTCACTGGCATCAGCAATGAATGATAGGGTCCTCTCATAACAATCTTGTGCCTCTTTCATGTTCCCCTGCATGTACCTGAGATGACCCATGATAGACCAGATATCTGGATCCTGTGAATGAAACAAATTATCCAAGACCATAGCAAGGGGTGCATGTTGCATAAACAAATTGAGGCATGTATGTAAATTAGCATGCTCCCTTGCTAGCCCACTGAATATTCATGTATGTACAGTGGGGTTTTAAACATAAAATACTAATTTCCCTATCAGTGGTACTGTTAGTATCAGTTCTTTCTTCTTCCTTTCAGCCCAGCTGTCATGCACAGGTTTGCTTCCCTCTCTCAGCCTTATAGAAAAAATGTCTGAGGGACACTCACATCCATTGGAGGATAAGGAGCAGGATGGTGTGGATTACATTATATTAAATTGTTTTCTGAACACTTGTCAAAAAGAGAAGGCTTGTAAAGCTGGAGGTCATCTATGAGCAAAACAACAGGGTTGAAGATGAACCTTGAGTAGCTACCTATTCCAGGATTTAATCAAATCAAATGCTATAAACTTGTCATATTTATCTCAAGTATGGACTGACACGACAGAGATGGGTTGTGGTGATTGTCATGCTCTTACATGCAGTAAAATAGCACTAGAATCACCAATAATGAAAATTATACAAAGGTGCAATTTGGTTGTATAAGAGCAGTTTCAATTATTTTATCAATGACAGTTTTCAAAGAAAATTATGATTTATTCCAAGTAGCTGGTATGGCTGCCTATCTTGTTTATTAACCATGGAAACAGCAGAATAAATATCTTCAAAATCTCAAGTCAAATCTCACTCTTTGTATGCAGTGTAAAGTTGCTTCATATTTCTATAACAACTTGCATAAGCAATGCAGCTATCACTAGTAGATGATGGCCAACTTTAAAACATAGTTAGGTATAACAGATCCTTTTATTTTAGCCCCTTATTTTAAATAAAATGCCTTTGTAAATTTTTCATTCGGTTTAATTTTTTTGCTTCCAAATAGTGATATTAATTGGCACTTAGTTACCAGATGGAAAACATTAAGTAGTAGTAGAAGTTTGATTGACAGCACTTGGTGGTTATCAAAATCAGTTGGTTACATGATAAATTCAAAGCCTAAGGGGTAGGCTGTGATTGAGGGTCTTCTGAAATAATATACTCTATTAGTACATCACTGTCATAGTCAAGGATTACACTACCTGAATGTCCATGGAATGTAAATGATGCAATTGAATAGTATTGAGGGAAGTTGGAAGATTTCATAATCTCAATAAACAGCCAGAGTTGAAATGTTTTTTTCTACCTGAATAAAACCTTTCAGAGAGGAAACAATTATTTTCCATACTACTAACCCTGTGCACATTGATCAAGAATCAATGTGAAAATTTGGTCTGTGGTTGGCCTAGAGACCTACAGAAAACACACTTTACATTCCGAATATGGCTATTCTATCAAGTTAAACTTAGCCACTGAAAACACTCACAGTACCACAATGCCTTAATATGATCATAAATAAAATTTAAAAAATTCCTCTTCCAATATAAGCAACCAGCCTGGAGCATATTTAGTGGATAGTTTTCACTGTGGGGGGCCTTGGGAATTGTTCCTTACCTGATAATCAAGAACCAAGGCATTGTTGAGGCTTTGTTCAACTTCATCAAACTCTTTCTTCTGTAGGTGGAGTCTAGCCAGAGCCACATGATACATCCGTGTTGGCCCACCTGAAGGATGGATTAGCTCATGGGCCAACGCTCTCTCACAAAACTATGGGGTTAAGCAGAGATTATCAATCTGGCATTTGTCAGATTTGTAGCACTCGAGTACATTTGCAAAACATGTACTCATACTTTGTACTTGAGACCTTGTACTCACAGGATTTGTACTCAATCTTGGAATTCATAGCATATACAAGCACATTTTCCATCTGAATCATTTATGTGGCTAAGTGAGGTTAACAGCTACAACATTAAAGATATGAGAATATATAGTCCATATTATATTATATATTTCATATTCCACATTATAAATTATATTATTGTACATTCCATAATATATATTCCATAGTATACACATTTAGCTAATCATCAATTGGCTCAGCATCTGGTGGGTGCACATCTTGTTTAAACCGGTTTGTTGCAAGCATGGTGCACACTGATCTAATATTGTTTTTAAATTGCTTTGTTCAGGAGGACACCAGGTGAAATTCAATTTGTTGGATGTTTGAGCGCTAATTACAGCTGTGTTACTTTGTTTATTCCTTATACATGTGTCATTTTTCATCTAGGTTGTTTAATAATAAAAAAATCCAAATATGTTCAGTGCTTGTACTCGGCTTTGTGGGTAACTATTGCATATGTCATGAAATTAACAATAATCTCAACAATTGCATTTTCCAAATTATTGTTGAATAACCTTTGAAGTTGTGAAATTTCCTAAACCAAGATATGATTGTGGCTGATTCATATATATGATTGTATATTTTTAAATATTTACTTCATATTTACTATAAAATCGAACGATATTAATGCTGAGATGCAGTGTACTTAGATTCCTTGGTTGCAGTGGAACATGTTTCTCATTCACATTTATTTTCATTCACATCACGGAGACACAACCCCAAGACTATATTGTTGTGTTTTTTATATTCTCTTTCCATGACCATTCTCTTTGTTTAAATTTAGTGTAACACACTTTGATTAATAAATCACAATAATATGTTCTAGCAAATATTGATAAAGAAGTACAACAGGATATTCACATCTGGTGGACGGATGACATCATCGTAACCTTGTCACAAGTACCTTTATTATCAACATGGCAGCTCCTGTAAGCCTATAAAGTGTCAATTTGAGATATCTTGAGTTTGAAAAGAGATATTTTTGATTCTGATGTTACAGATCATTTTTCTCTCTTTCAAATGATACGTACAGTAAACATCTTGGGTTTGTGTCTGATTTATATTTCTTACTCCATTAAACTGTGTTATTTTTATATACAGTGCTGTAGAGCATGGTGTTATTTCTGGCCAAACATCGGCCCAGTTTGAAGATAATGAAGTTCTAGGGCACTGTATATAAAACGACATGATGTTATTTATGGTTGAATTCTTGTTTTCATCTGTCAAGGTTTGATCAGATTCTATATTTCTGTCTCGACTGACTAGGTACGGGATAATTGCTGCTGTGGTTTCTTTAATGAAGAAACTCCTGGGGTTGAATTGTTTGATGATCCATGACGTTTAGCAAGAGACGAAAATAAAATAAAATACACCAAAAATAAAATAACAAACAATTTTTTCTTAAATGATAGTTGAATCCAAATATAAATCATTCTTTCAAAAATAATCAAAAGTGCTGGCAATAATTAAATGAAATAAACAAAAATGTGACTTTCTTACTCCATGTTCATAACTAATGAAGATACCCTATTGAACAAGGTAAGTGAGGGCTCCTTGCGCGAACCTAACAAATATTTCTGTCAAACATTTAATCCAGTTACAAACATCTCCTTAAAGGAGCATTCTGCATTGATTTAAAAGAACCTTAAAGAAAAGCATAAGCACTCGGGAGTAGGGTATTATTATGTAACATTACAGCACTTAAATATTGAGTAAATATTAATAATAATTTACCTGAGTAGCTTTAACCTCCAAAAGAAATTCCACAGCAATCATGTAAATGCTGGATTTCGGGACTGGGGTCGGTACTCTTGGTGGATCCTCTTCTTGTGTGGACCCGGGCCGACTTCCAACAGCATTCTGGCCAACATCACTCTTTACACATTCCTGTCCAACTAGCAAAATATAAAAAAGAAGGTTTACTATTCAAAAGGTAATCAAATTATTGCAAATATTGTATTATATTATTAAGTTATTTCAACAAGAAAGACACATTTAAAACCTAACATATAAAACATAAATAGATCACTTATTGTGTTTCTTTTAGTTATTAATGATATAGGATTGTTAATGAGAAAGGTGCACATGTCTTTGTTTGTTAAAATATTAGATATAGAATTGAAAAGGCCTTTACAATTTGTAGTTTTTGTCAATACTAAATTGATAAATTCTCAACCCACTTTCTCATGCCTCACTTACCAGAGCCACAGAGGGAATTAAAAACTTTTGAGCAGTCAGCATAATTTAACTAGAATGTATCATTATTAAAAAAAAATACTCTACTTTTCCATTCCATTTTTTTTAAATAATGAGAATTTCTTGACCCAATTAGTGGTGTCTACCAGAATCAGGGCAGGAATTTGAATCTTTAGGGAAATTAGAGCAGTAAGCAAATAGCAGAGCAAAAGGAATCAATGTCATAGTTTGGTAAGCAGATAGTAGGTATCAACAAAGAGGGAGTTACTTGAAAATGTCCCCTCAGTGAGCTGTCAGAGATGCAAAAGATGGTCGACTGTTTAGTGGCCTGCCACTCACAGCCGGTTTGCTGACAGTTTGCCATGTCAACATAATTCTAGAGTAATCTCGGTGAGGTGTAAGTGCCTCTCTCAGCTGGGTACCTCATTTCAAGTAAGTTAAGATCTTTATGATTACAGTAAATTAACAGAAGAAAAGAATCATATGTAACAGTGTCTACCCCCCTTCCCTGTCCCCACCTGGAGGCTGAACACCTCCATTAGAAAAAGCACAGCAAACAGGAAGAGTTGGTTAGATTTCAGGACACAATGTTCAAAGGAAAAAGTTGATTGGATGAAAGTTATTTACCTTTAAACTGAGTAACAGATTGAGGAGAGTCTAATTTAGATGATTAAAAGAAGAAAGTTAAAATAAACCAGAAGTATTAGGCCACCAATCCAGGGGTTTAAGAGATGGGTTTAAGAGGATGATGGGAGATCTGCTCATTAAGTTAATTGTGTTTCTTGAGACTGATCAATTCAAATCTAATAAAATCTCAATTCTATTTTCAATTTCTAAACTTGGAATAGAATTGATATTACCTCACAGCCCCCTGACTCAATAGTCAGCTTCAAGTAATTTTCTTATTACTCTTTGGTATATTAGAAATTAAACTATCGATGAAATGTAGTACTATAGAAATACAATTGTGTATATTCATTTTTATTACAGAAAACCAAAGGTTAATTAATCTGGCTGCACATACCTTGATCTGTTGAAACTTCCACTGGATTTTCTTCAAAAATTAAAACGAATGATTATTTACAAAAGTCAGACTTTGAAACAAGAATTTCCAAATGTACGCACAAAACATCTCAATGCAAACATATTTACAAATGTCTATAGAATTTAATCATATTTGCCTACTAAATAAAGTTGCATTAAACATATAAATCCCGTCTTATATGAAAAATAATGAAATAATTTAAAGAAAAAATAGCTTTTCACCAAAATGTTCAGGTCTATCCAACCATAAATGTAAGATACACCTTGCATATTTTTTTTATAATTCTTTCTACTAAGAAAACGTTTGGGGATGTTGTTTTACTATACTGTTATCATAGCATGCTACTCCATACTTCACATACAGTTCTAGTGCTGCAAAGTGTAGTGGTCTACAAGTTGTAATCATCATGTAACATAGTGATTACACCACTACATTGAGTACAGGATTGGTTTAATATTTTAACATGAAGTGGGGTTTCATATGGTCATTTTGAGGCAAACATGTTCATGTAAGCCTAGACAACTAAGTCAATGCATGCCATTCAGAGAGAATTCAAAATATTACCAATTATGATCATGAATTTCATAAGATGAATTTCAACAGTCATGACAATGTTTAAAGTTAACCAAAATAAATGATCCAACTACGTACTGTAGTTGACAGATTTTGTTTTATAGTTCTATGGTCAGAAGGGGGACCTACACATTTATTCTGAATATTCATGAGGTCATCAGTTGCGATCACCGAGTTAATGTAATGAAAAGTAAAATCACTACATCAGGGGTACATTGATACCTCATAGGATTTAAAATCATCCAATGAAAAAGCTGATATATGCAGACTATACTGATCGGTGGGTGAGGAAAGTCAAAGAGGGCTCCCTTTCAGATTTTTATATTTGCTAAATTTCAGTTTTCTACCAAAAACCTTTTAGAATATGCTAATTTTAACAACAAATACTACTTTCCGTAATAAAGTAAAAAATTCTGAAAATTGAGTCCTGTCATTAAATGGGCATTTGAAAAGCTCTCCCTCCCACTTGTCAGAAAGAATCACAGGAACATTATGAATTTCATAGTGACTTTCTATGCCCTCATATCATATCAAGCTATGTCAGGTATTACAATATATTCTTCATTATTATTATTAAATACATACATTATTATAAATTATTTATTATTATTAAAACAGGGTGATCTTAAGTCTTACCTGATTTTGATGTAACTGATAATCTTTTCTTCAAGGGGGCTGGTTTATCCTTGCTAGGGGTGAGCATCTCATCAGTTGGGGTAGCTGGTATATTCTGGACCATTGGAATAGATGACTTGTCTCCTGGATAAATGAATATGCAAGTATGTAAATATTATTAAATGAATGCAAACATCAGAGATTATATGTCTATTTTAAGTGTAGTTTACAGTAACATTCTGATATTGATGGGCAGCTTATCAATGGTGGTTGCTTGGTCCCAGACCACCACTGGTATACCACAGTTGATAGACATCATTAGTTAGTTTGGTTTTGGTGCTGCTGCTGCTGATGAGTTAAATGTTGTTTTCTTAAATATTTCTTGTTAATGTAATTAAAGTTATTTTAAATTAGATTATTTCATATTCTCAAAAATATTCACAAAAATAAACTGAAACAGATGGAAGCTAATTTGGAATTACTGCAGGTTGTTGTTGGGTAGCTATTGGTTACTTGCTGATACACTCCCAGCATGCCAATGGGGAATTATGGGGGTTATTTCATGGCAAACCAATAGGGGAATTATGATGACCAGCTGCTGCCGATGGTCTTATGAAAGGATGCCGGCAGCTGGTGGCTGAAGTGTGACATGCCACCGGTGGTTATTTTGTGGTACACCACCAAGGGAATGATATGTTTTATAACCTTTGACCAACCTTCCTCTGTAACTTCCTGTCCATCTGTTTTTGTCCCCTCCTCACTCTCCACTTCATCATCCCCTTCCCCCTCCTCTGTCATAATGAGTGCATCCTTGTTCTGTTGTTGAATTTCTGCTGCAAGCATAATGTTCATTTTCTGAGCCTCCATCAAAGCATACTCAGCTTGGATGTCATTGCCAATGCCGTCATAAAATAAACCTGAAAAAGACATAGTTAAAATTGTCATTGGACTAATGGTAGCATTACTAGCCAACTACCAGCCATAATTTTGTGGAAAATAATATTCAAAATATTACATTTAACTATTTGGAATGAGACAGTATTACATTAATATACAGTAGACATGCCTCAAAATTAGGACATGAGTAAACATACAACATAGACAGTAATGTTCACTGTCTGAACAGAATGTTAAATTTCTGAGCCTCCATTAAATCATACTCAGCTTAGATATCATTGCCAATGCCGTTATAAAAGAACCCTGCAAAAGGCATAGTTAAAACTGCCAATTTTCCATATTTATTTGGCAGAATCTGGCCAATAGCTTGAGCAATGTGAATATTTTAACATTTTCGAAGAATTTGTATAAAGATGCTAGAACCTACAGGAAAGGTTGTTGTGGGTGGGAATTGCCTGCTAACCCAAATAAGTTTTTGGGTGGCTAGAACATGTTTGCATATGAGTAATATCAAACAAGAAAAACACAAGAGAAACATGCCCCAACCACCATCAGATACAATGAGAGTTTAACAGAAATTAAATTAACTCAAGTTTTTATGTTAGCTTGATCCCCAACCCTTTCAGGAATAATGTTGAGTAGGACATAAAAATGAACCATTATGCCAGATGGAGGGACTGACATATCTAATAAATCTTATATTTAATTTCCACTTAACAAGCTCAATATAAAAACCTGATATTGGTCAAATAATAAATTCAATATTTTCATTAAAGATTTTCTTGTGTCATGAAGGAATAAACACATAGTGCTCTTTCCCAATTCCTAACAAAGTTAACAGCAGTAGGTGAGCCTTTCAGTCAACTCAAGTCGAGTCAAGTTAGCTGTTGACTGAAACCAAACTCATATCGTGCAAGGTCAATTTGAGTCTTTACAATTCAAGCCATCAACTGAAATCATCACTGATATCTAATCCATTTATCTCATTAACAACTGCTTACCTAAGAGAGTCCACGCTAGAGGGTTCTTGGGTGCCACACAGGTTGCTGCCTCAAAGAATGTCTCTGCTACATCATTCCGTTCCTCTATGGCACAGACCATCCCATAAAGCATTAAGCCCTCTAGGTGTTCTTGATCATTAGCAATGGTTTCTTTGAAACACTCTTCTGCCTACAAGAAGAATCAGAAATAATTTAAGTAGTATCCAGATTATCTATGACTGAGCTCAGAGAGTGTGTTCACATGTGATCTCACAATCTTGATCTGACTTTGAACCAGTTCAACATACCCATAAAATATTAATGAAGTGATCTCGGGTGCATTCACAGAGTACTGGAAATATCCAGATTATCTGATACGTGACAGAGCTCCTACAGTGCATTCATGGTGTCATCTTAATCTTGAGTTAGGTTTTAACCCATCCATCATAAAAACCTAAATGATCTTGGGGCATTCATGGAGTACCAGTAATATCCAGATTATATAGAAAGTGACTGAGCTCATAGAGTTCACATGTGATCTCACTATCTAGATCTGGCTTTGAACCAGTTCCCATACAATATTGATGAAGTGATCTTGGGTGTGCTCATAGAGTGCCAGAGTACTGGCAAAATCCAGATTATCTTAAAAGCTCCCGAGTTCATGAAATGTGTTCACATGTGATATTTATCTAGATCTGGCTTTAAACCAGTTCGACAGACCCATACAATGTTGATGGAGTGATCTCTGGCGTGTTCACAGAGTACTGGTAATATCCAGCATGTACTAAATATATTCATTTTACAAAATTATGTTTTATTATATAGGTCAAACATTAGACTACCTTTCAAGTTAGTGCTACTGTTTATTCTAATGTAAAGCTTATTTTGTGTGTGTGGTTCAAGATCATGGGGTTAGTTCCTGAGTGTGTGACCATTTCCTTTAAATTACTAACAGACTCTTACCTTTGCAACATCATTTTAACATGCTTCATGGTGGAGAGGTCTGGGGTGTGAAGATTCCTTCACACCTCCCTAAAACCACCACATTTTAGAATGGATTTATAAAATTGATATGACCAGTTTCCATTGGCCATGGAGCCTTACCTTAGCAGTATCACCGATAAGAAGGCTGAATGTCCCATAATCAAACCAGCTTGCAGCGTCATTCCTGTTTCTGGCCAAGCGCTGAAAGAAAATGTTCCGAACATGTAACATGATTTGATTGAAGCCCATGAACCAGTGATGAGGTAGGTATGCAGTGAGTCTACTCACATTGGTAATAGTTATTATATTAGACATTGTCCCTGACAGTAAATGCACAAGCGATGAGGATTTATTACCTTCAAGCATCCCTAACCAATCTTTGAGAAGTTCATCTTCCCCAAGAAGGAGGACCCAAAAAATTTGCTTTGCCCCATGTTCCCCCCACCTAATATTGTCTACAGTAGCCTAGCACACGTACATACAAATTTGCCCTCCATTCAACTCAGAAAGTCTGGCCCCATCAATGTCACCAGAGTTAGCAGTAAATGATACTGTCGGCCATTTACCATCTGATAAAGCTTATGAAAAACATCCATGAAAGACCAGAAATATAATTAGTTTTATATCCACTACTGCTAGATTTATTGTTTTACAGGACCCATTTTGTGGGCTTTATTATTATAATTTATTTTTTATAGGAGTGGGGGTGGGGGAAGGGGG
>JAODAF010161079.1:0-10147 GCA_027574765.1 Molpadia intermedia | reverse complement strand
GGGTGGAGATGAAGTGGGGCGGGGGGGGGGGGGAGGGGTGGGAGATGAAAGAAAGTAGACTGCAGTTATATACCTCATACTCTAGCATGCAATAGCAAAGCTTCAAAGTGCATCTTAAACGATAATGGTAGAGAGTAACAGTGAACTGCGGGATCTGGCTGAGAACAAAACAGGCAACTTCATGTCATGCTTTTTTGTTTTATTATATAGAAGCGGGAACTGACCAATATAATCTGAAATAGGGCATACTTTCTTGATTACACTTCTCAAAATTGGTAAATGCTTCATAGGCACTATCAATAATGTTCTTTTTTGAACACCAAGTACAGCTCTTTGGTGTTGAGTAGTCCTGCATTAAGGGCCATATGACTCATCTTATTAGATTGTACTCATGAGCCAGCTTGCAACTCAAAATGGTAGCATGTAGCACCATAGAACCTAGAATTTCATTCCCTAATGAGGAATGCCATCCTCACCTCCCATAACAGCTACCCATAATTGCTTCTCAATTCTGCCATTGATAGCTTCACCTGCATGACATAGAGTCCCAGGAAATTCCATCGGAAACAGTATGAGCTACACTCTGGCAGATAAGTGTAATCTAAGAATGGGGAGACAGTTAAGTATAATGTAATTTATTTTCCTCTCGTTACCCATCCTAGATGAAGTTGGCGTTATCTCAATGTGTGTATATGGTACAAATCTGCATCAGATTTGTTACAAGAAGAAACCCACCTCTCTTGGACTCGTAAACCGAGTACATGTCTTCTTGGTGATTATATTAAAAGACAATGAATCTTCGCCAAGACTCCATCTCAAGATGATTATTTAGATTACACATTTAACGATGCATTACAAAGCCTGCCCCCTATTAGCCTCATAATAGAATTCTCGATTACACCATCGAGGAAGGGGTTAACACATCGTTAATATTTTTATAACTGTAAGGTATCTTGCCAATGTTATTATGAACAGGTTGTGGCATTCCGGCTGAGGCAAGAAACCTATAAATTTATTAAGGCAGAACCACTTGTAATGTTTTATAGATGTAAATCAAATCTTATAGACAACTATGTCAGTAATAATAGTAAGAATGTCATCATAAGTGCATCACATAACATAACTGTTTATTCATGACCGAGGGGTACGTGTCAATTCACCAGCCTGTCACCTCGGCAACAAAGGAAAGATGTTTCCAGATGTAAAGCATGTCAGTGTAATGGATCTATTACGTTCCTACATCACCCGGTGCTGATTTGTGAAAAGATGCACGTATTAATGATGATTTAAACAAGGCCACATAATCCACTGGGTATGTCAACAATTTGTAAGATGTGGGAGCTCCCAATTCAGCCGGCCTTAGGGAGTGGGGAAGCGGTGGCCCCAGTCACACAAGACCTTACGGGTGAAGAGGACAGGTGGGGAAATTTAAAGAGAAAATGAAAGTATTAGAGCTTCTATAGTGGCTATACATGTACAACTTATTTGCAAAATGGATACTTGGGAAAGTACTTGGCATAGACACAGACTCAACACTGTAGGAATCAAGCATTGCATTTAGAAATGAAAATAAATATTTTTAGGATGGGACAATTATATATTGGGAAATACCTTAAATATTGGTCTCTCCCTACCAATGCCACAAACAAGCAAGCAACACAAAGAACCTTGCAAGACATTTTTAACATGGTTAGGCATCATTTTGGAAAAGATTTTCTAATTTTTCTTGCCGATTGACTCTGCATCATTCCCAAAATTGTGGCTTTTTCTGAGTCAAAACAATATTTTGAACAATGGCAGTTAATCCTCCCCGTCACCAACCCTTCACAGCCCCCGCCCACTTACCCATCGGGGAACTTCAATTGTCTGCATTACAATAGATATGAAGTATGAAGATATGAAGTCACGGTACACAAGATCCAAGCAAAACAGATACTTTAAACCTACGAATATACTACTGTACATACAGCATAATCCTAACAAGTGAGTGTGACCATTTTAGCATAATTGGATCATGACATGGAATAAGCATTTTATTGCTTAGTTTTGAGAAAGTAAATTAACCAAACTGAGGGCAGTATAACACTATATTTGAACAGAGTCTTCAAATCTATTATATCCTTCAATATTCACTGTTGATCCACTAAATTAAATACCTCTATCCCTATTCAGTACCTCTGATGTCAAGCTTTATAAAGTGATAATGCTGTAACCATGGGAAGACCAGTCCCTTGTCTCTGGGGCCAGGAATAAAACCCTTATGTGGTCACAGGGAGTAATATTTCATTATTTTATTATCATGGCCTGTAATTTATGAGTCAATTAAAGGCAGGCGATGTACCCATCACTGCCAATTGAAATCTTTAACAACCTAGAGATATAACTACTCCCAGATAGAAATCTTATCAGTAGTTTGCTAAAGTTAATTAACTTATCGCATCTAGCTACACACGGTACACACACAAATGGTTTTATAGGTTTGTAAACCAATCTAAAATATTAAAGACTTTCAAAGCTTCTGTGTTTGATTATCTTATAAAACTGTTGTCTTTAGATGTAATTCCTAACACCCACAGATAATGTCAGATATGATAAACATTTTATTACAGGACTAGTAATAAATGTACATATGCCACTCAAGGCCACTGTTCCGTTGAAGTCCTTGACATTAAGTCAAGCAGGGCACTAGCAAACACATCATTCCAGAGTTTCTCCGGAATTCCCACAGATGCTCCAATCTGAAACACATACTACTCAAACGCCTGCCAACCCCTGAACATCTGCAATTCAAGTCTAAATTTTTAAGGGAAAATGGCTGTTCAACTGAATAGCCATTTTCCTTGCAGCAGCACAATTATCCTGTAACATGGATTTCAAAATAATAATAATAAAATAGACTTATATAGCAGCAATCCACAAGCAAAAAAGTACAAAGAAGAAAAAACATTAAACAACGAAATGAACATGACAAATTTGAGCAAGTTCAAAAATGGTCTGGCAACTGGTTCCATAGACTTCAAGCAAAGTAGAGGAAACCACAGGTGTTCAAACAAGATTTTGGCATTGTCAAATAACATTTTCCGTAGAACGCAGTATGCAAGCAGGAACATGAGGAGACAAGATTAGAACGGTACGCAGGCTGATTAAAAACGTAAGCACGAAAGGGCAAGCAGACATATCATAACTTTTTTCTTTTCACAATAGCTTTCAAGAGCAGCTATGTTGTGTTTTCTGAAGTTATGCTCATATCTCTTATTTTACTGGTTTATACAATCCAATTCATGATTTGTAGGTCTTGGAATGGATAGATTGTTATTGTTATCATTATTCTATCAATTGATATGAATCTAGTTTAGGATGCTAACTATTAATTAGTCTGACTTTTTATTAATTAGTCAGTAATGCTTTGAAGGTGCAAGAATTTTATTACCTTCCTAAATAGTGTTGCCATGTACCATTTATTCCTAAACACATTAAATGGTCGTACTATGTACATGGATAAATCCTAGAATTGAGGTCAACAAACTTCACTTATAATGAACACTGTATCTTCAATGAAAATCACTCATAGTACCACCCTATTGCTCACAGGGCCCAGTTACAACTACAGCTTAGTCGAGAATACTCTATGTGGATATGAAATGATTTGACCAATAATCATGTAGATGCAATGATAAATTATGGCAGACAAAATTTATGATTTAAAATGCTAAATAAAATAGCATCACCATTATGTTTCCATGGTAATAGCTGAATGATGATGTATGTCACACTTGTCTATCAATGTCTAGACTTTTTAATAGTTGTTTGGAATATTCATCAAAAACAAATCTCCAAATCTAGATGAAGTCAGATTCCAAGAACTATAACATTTGTGAGTGAGGTATGTTACTTCCGTCACGTTTAACATCGTAGTTACGAAATACGTCAGCAGGGCTCTAAGTAATAGAGGGCTCTGTTGATTGCCTCTGTCTCAAAGTTGTTAATGTAGTAATGTGTTATGTGACTTTGACCACAGACCTGAGCAATCCAGATTTTAAAACCGCATCACATCCTAGGAGAGAGAAGCATCTGTTGCTGCTGATCTGCCGGGTAATTTCCTGACAGAATTTATTCTTCAGATAACAACATAAAATGGAAACTGAATGCTACCATTATAATACGGTGTTCTTTAATAGTAACCAGATTAAATGGGTCCTGAATGTTAAATAGTTCTAGGTCTATTTCTTCAAGTTAATACAAGAATAATACCATGTCCAATTAACATTCTGGGTCTACTTCTTCAGGTTACCAGAATTATACCATGTCATATAGCATTCAGGGTCCATTTCTACCAGTTTATCAGCTGGATGAATGGAATGTTCTTCTGGTTACCAGAAGAAGTGGACCCTGAATGCTAGTATGTCATGGATACTAATATGTGATGGTGTTCTTCTGTTTACAAGAAGAAGTAGAGATGTTGAGTTATTATTTTTTGTTCAAGTTGAATACACTTCATAAGCTTATTTCTATGGTAACAAATCAAAATAAACAAAGGAAAGACAAGCCTACTGAAACAGCCATTATGTACTAATGCTAATCACACAAGTGCTATTAAAATCTGCAGTACATATTCCAAATGGTAATTAGTACGTAATTACCTAAACAAATATTTATTCTTTCTACGCAGGAATTTCTATGGGGTGATCCTAACCTGCCATCAACCTTGTGTCTTGTTTGATCAGAGAGAGATACTTTGGTTGATGCTACCAACACAGGTAACACCATTTTGAGGTATTGCATGCAATTGATCAAACAGGGAGTGGGAAGGGGGGAGAGTAACTTGCATCCATAGAATTGGATCAAATAAATTGCCACTGAGCGTTTGCATAACAAAACCATCTTAGCACCAGTTGACACCAGCTTGTCCATAACTGGAGGTGCAAGCTTAAACAACCAAATTTAAGTTCTTTAATAGATTTTAAAGTTAAATATAAGTGATCTGTCTTGGGAGAGGGGGGTGAATTGTAGCCAAAGAGTTGGACTAGGGGTATTGACAATGCAAGAGTGTGCATAGCAAAAACCTTCAAGAACCAGTTGACACAAGTTTGTCCATATCTAGGGGTACTATTGTAGAGCCTAGCTATGAAGTAGGGATCTTTTTGAGATTTTGAAGTTGAATGTACTTGATCTATCTTCGGAGGGGGTACAGTAGCCACAAACACATCTCATTTGGCATCAGCTTGTCCAAGCCAGTAAACGTTGAAAAGGAACATGCAGCAAACAGGGTTGTTCGAAAATGAACAGAAACTCAAAAGGGTAGCAATTAAGACAATAGTATGAAAACACAAATAATTATGATGAACAAATCATAGGTGGAAGGAAGGTGTTGTGTAGCACCACAAACAGTTGACTATCATGTGCAATCAATGGTGCAATCAATGGTGTTATATGACACAGAAAAATATCTGCAAAACTAATATTACCTCATCATGCATGTATAGGTGCATAAGGTTCTGGGAGGTACAGTCTGTAGAAGACCAGATTAGAGATCCCTGTGAACTCTGTGAATTCAACGGAACTCATTTGCAAGATAGATTGGGGCAAAAGACCCCAGCATACGCCAGCCAGTCCCCTATCAACCCCCTACCATTGTGTATTGTATACTTACCAGGTGGTCTGTCAATTTCAGTTCTCCAGCATTGGAATATCCTTAGCCCAGGGTCATCCGGCAGAGTCCAATCTCCTAGAGGGAAAAATATCTTTGTTATTTTTTATCTAGGGAAATAGTTTCTTTAGTAAGATCCAGGTAAAGGTATTTTAATTCATATCATCCGTCTTTATAGCCCATAATTATGCAAACTGTCTAGAGAACAGCTACAAGTGTTCCAAAAAGACAACTTAATGACTTCCAAATAAATACAGAAATCCTACCACCTACGAACTGGCAAACACTCTAACAGCGCAATCAGCTTCTTTATGGCTTAATAATCATTCGTTTACATGTAATTATTGCTCACGAGTATAAGCAATCAGAGTTCATTCAAATATAAACAGGGCAATGTCCAAGAATCAAAACCTGCGAAGAAAGAAAACTTCCATTGGCAAGATGCCAAGCTATGAAATCTGGATTTCAGTTCGAGTTTTTTTCCTTATGTATACAAAACGATTGTTAGGTCCACAGTCTTCATCTCAAAAGCACATATTCTGTCCTGAATTTGTGGAATTTTCAAATGAACTCAAGTATAACCCATTTTCTTCATCTTGAAATTTATGGCCAGAAAATGTTTTTATTCTCCTGTTGAACATACAGTGTGTTATTGTGGTGATCTGTACAGGACCCGTATTACATGTACCTAGCACTATACCAATCATACCTTCATTAATAAAAAGCACAGAGCAAGAGCAATTTACCACAACACCATATGTTCAAGGCTCCTAAAGATAGTCCCGCTTTTATCCTCATTGCTTTTAACCAAATCCATTCCTCATGATATTATCCTAGATCTGGGGTTATTTATCTCTTGAACACATAGCACAAAGAACATCAGCTGAATTTTCAGTCTTTTAGTTTTAATAGCACTGAAAGTGAGTTACGTTTTTAGAATGCACAAACATACACTACATGTTTACATTGACATTGTAGCTAGGACTATTAAGGTTTGATCTAAGTAATTCAATTAAAATGATTCTTAAAAGTTTTAAAGCAGACAATTCTTATTTTCCATTCTTTATACTGCATAAGGCAAATATAATTTGCAAACTTTTGTGACAGTAATATTCAAATTCAATCCTATGGCCAGTTGTTAGTTGTTGCCTTTAATGTTTTCATGAAGTCTATAGACCCGGCTAGCATATCATAACCTAACCTAGGATAGCATACTTAGCTCCATTTGTTACACATGCACGCGAATAACATTAGGCCTGCACTGTTGGCATACAGGCTAGGACACTAAGGACAGGTCAGCCTTGAAAAGTTTACAGTTGAATGGTGATGTGTTTGGAAAGAAATTCAGCACTTAATTATCTACAGTAATGTACAGTAGCTAAGATTTAAATTTTTCTAAATTATTTTATTTTGAGAAAAATGGCTAAGAATTTTTTTAGCCTAAATTTTATTTCCTAACTGGCTCACAGCCTCCCTCTATGAAAATTACAATGCACACACGTCCTCAGAGATTTTAAAACTGCTACATGTAGTAGCAAACCTGAAACATCAGCCACAACGGAGAGGAATCCTATTGTTCATGATCAATGAGGAGCCAATGAGGAGCCCAGTCGGGTCATGCTATTTCTTGTTTCCGACCATCATTCTGGTTTTAGGTCCTCAATACTGCTTGGTACAATGGAGAGTTACTTAATGGATGGCATACATACATGTGCGCTGGACTGTAGACATTTGTGATGACATGCAGTAGTGTCAGCAATGTAGCGACACTGCATCAGAGTAATGGTTTGGTTCATGTGCACAGTAAAGAGTGTCATAGGGAAGACAGACGACTGATAATGGGAATATTTGCCATGAGGGGATACTTGATTCTACAATGTAAATCCATATATTTTTGAATGACCTTCCCAAATATTACTTGGTATGGGCTTCAAAAACATTTACGAACTATATACATGTGACAGCAATCATGTCAGTATCTATAGCTAGAAGGGCTCCACTAGACAGCACAATGTACGGTGTAGAAGGGCACCACCAGAGAGCCCAAGGTACGGCGTTAAAATTATACATTTAGAAACCCGTGCAACAGACGAACGTGTAAACTGTTGAAGCGTGAAAAATATTACTTTCCAGGCCTCTAAATTGTTGTATCCAATCCATGCCTTTGGATTTTATTTGACCAGAGGAACTCTGGTATGACGTGACTAAATCTTCTAATTATCACATATCCTGGTCCATGGCTACACGTACATTCCAAGAAGTAGATAAGAGGGGATATTATTTGACAGTTGAGGTAAAGTAAGGATGCAAGCCCTCTTCCACACACTTAATTTATCTGAATTTGTATGTTGCCGAAGAATATTTCCCAGAGATATGAGCTAATTATACCACAAATCATGAAGACACCCACCTGAAACGTAACCTTTATTTAACGAGGTCGTTCTTCAAAAAGAACGATGACCTGTGCAATTTAGAATTAATGATGTAAATGTTAACCACCAGTCGGACGATCTCTTTCAACCACAGCTGGTTACGTGTAGTAGTACACGAAGGAACATGGTGTATGTACGACAGAGGCGGAATACTTGGAAATGAAAGATGTTGATCAGAGATGTCAGAGAGAGGTTGTAAATATGACTCATCAGAAACGATGACATGGAAATGATTAAATCTGGGTCAAGATGTCAGATATTATAAAACCATTACCATCTCATTCTGCACCCCTTGAATATTCATTTTGGTATCCCATACTTTATATTGGTGCCCCTCCCACAGCTAAAACCTAGCTTCATGCATACTTTGGGACAAATCATAGAATAGCGGTAAGTTATATGAGGTAAGGGAGTACGTGCTGTCAATTGATCAATTTACTGTACAGATGAGAAGCTTTGGGTAGGCCATCTGATAATTAACAGGCAGTATAGATAGTACCACAAGTATCTTAAATTTAAGAACAATTCTAGTTTGGAACAATCAACATCAAAAGTATGTTGAGCAAAACAAACTATATATTTTGTTTATTTGTGCATGCTTTAGAGCTCTTGATGCTCTCTCTATGAATCTCCTGGCTGATCTTTTGGCTGATCTTCTGGCTAATCTCCTGACTAATCTCCTGACTGATCTCTGATCTTTTGGCTGATCTTCTGGCTAATCTTCTGGCTAATCTTCTGGCTGATCTCCTGGCTGATCTCCTGACTGATCTCTGATCTTTTGGCTAATCTTCTGGCTAATCTCCTGACTGATCTTCTGGCTGATCTCCTGACCGATCTTCTGGCTGATCTCCTGACTGATCTCTGACTAATCTCCTAGCTGATCTCTGACTAATCTCCTAGCTGATCTCCTGACTGATCTTCTGGCTGATCTCCTGACTGATCTTCTGGCTGATCTCTGACTAATCTGTGGGCTGATCTTCTGGCTAATCTCCTGGCTGATCTCTAACTAACCTCTGGCTGATCTCCTGGCTGATCTCATGGCTGATCACCTGGCTGATCTCCTGACGGATCTGACTAATCTACTGGCTGATCTCCTGACTGATCTTCTGGCTGATCTACTGGCTGATCGCTGACTAATCTCCTGGCTGATCTCTGACTAAGCTCCTGGCTGATCTCCTGACTGATTTGTCTAAGCTCCTGTCTGATCCCTTGGCTGATCTCCTGACTGATCTCCTGTCTGATCTCTGGCTGATTTGATCTCCTGGCTGACCTCCTGGCTGATCTCCTGACTGATCTTCTGGCTGATCTCTGACTGATCTCCTGGTTGACCTCCTAGCTGATCCCCTGGCTGATTTCTGGCTAATCTCCTGGCTGGTTCAGACTGTGATTTGATTGGCTATTAACACACATTTATTGAGTCATTAACTTCTGTCCACAAAAAGTCATAAGGCCAATGACAAGGTAAAGGCCAATCCTAACTGATGGTTGTGAACTTACAAAAGTCCTGGCTATTAATGCAATATTTCTTTTTTTTTAAGAAGGTTTAATTTCCATATTTTCAATCAAAATTTCCGGGTACATTAGCTGCTGAAGTTTTGATAAAGTGGCTGGGGGTTTAATTGCACCATAACCCTGGCCAAATAAAAGGTAAAGGTGTGTCGCACTTTCTCCAGATTGTCGCATTATGCAATCAGCCTTACAGAGAATTTCAAATCCCAGATAGAACAAGTAGACGGGGTATATATGCTCTGCAGCACATGGGAAGTACACTGGCCCCGATCTCGTTCATTTCTGG
The DNA here is from genome assembly GCA_027574765.1 of Molpadia intermedia. Taxonomy (NCBI): domain Eukaryota; kingdom Metazoa; phylum Echinodermata; class Holothuroidea; order Molpadida; family Molpadiidae; genus Molpadia; species Molpadia intermedia. The sequence goes on along the minus strand of JAODAF010161079.1, from coordinate 273 downwards.
GTTAATGTATGTTTCAACACCCAGATCACTTACCATAAAACAAACTCTAAAAAGAACATGTTTGATTTTCTCTGGTTTTAAACCGTATTGTTAGATATGTGACATCAGGAATACATGAAAAAGTCTTTAAATGTTCCTTCCTAAAACAAATAATAGTTTATGTAGCACTTACTGCATCAATTACTGTATAAGAAACAATTTTTTTTTTTTTTTTAGTATCATAAGATACTTTCACCAAAGATGGATGTATACAGGAAGGCAAAATGGAGATGT
>JAODAF010160969.1:0-10147 GCA_027574765.1 Molpadia intermedia | reverse complement strand
TTCAGTCTCCAAGGAAAGGAATATATTAGGTAGTTACTGATTATTACTCTAAATATCCAGAAGTTTGTTTTCTCTCTACAACAACAAGTAAATCAGTTGTTGACAAAATCAGAGCAATACTTTCGAGACACGGGGTACTCGAAGAAGTCGTCACAGATAACGGACCTCAGTTCGCAAGCAGAGACTTTCACTCATTCTCTACAGATTGGGAATTTGTCCATATCACCAGTAGCCCTCACTTCCCACAGTCATATGGCTTTTTAGAAAAGTCGGTCCACATAGTTAAGAACATACTGAAAAAGCAATGGAAAGTGGTCAAGCTTCCCTACAAAGCCCTGTTGATATATAGAACCAGCCCATTAGATTGTAATAAATCCCTGCAGAGCTTCTTATGAATTTAGGAGTACCAGATCAAACCTACCTAACTCCAAACATGGTTTGAAACCCACTACTAATAGCACTCAGTATGCAAAGCGAAAGTCACAGCAACGTCGCTATTATGACAACCATGCAAAAGATCTTCCCCCTCTGCAATCAGGTGATAATGTGAGATTCCGAGATCTAGCGGACAAATTATGAGCTCACAAAGCTGTGGTAGTCAATGAAACTGCTCCAAGGTCTTATCTAATTCGAACTGATCATGATGTAGTTTTGCGACGACTAAGGAACCCCCTCCCGAACCTAAACCTCCATATATTGATTCTGAACCTGACAGTGAACCTACAAACACAGGAAACCAAACCATTCATCCTGAAGGTTCAAATGTGTCAGTTAACCCAAACTCCAAACCAAAGAGGCAGCTCCGTTCACCGAACCGCCTTGTTGAATCTTGCTGATCTTGCTGATTACTATTTAACTCAACATTACGCTACGTCGTAAGGGATGTTGTTACGGACGGATACATCCTTGTTCTTATTACGTTTATTCTACAGAATACCCATTAATAAATCTGTTAAAATCACGTCCATCTGATAACATTCTTATACGTTTCACTTACTACGATTTAGTAAGAACAACACAAAGGTAAGTGACCTGGTCAAAACCAGGTGCAGAGAAATAATTATTAGTTTTTATAGGGCCTTGTCTATCTCATTTGTAGTGACTTCTTGCATAAATGGGTCGATAGGGTTTGTGTTTTAAAAAATGGGTTCAACTTCATACATGCACAATGGGTAATAGCAACCAGTTGTCAGTGTATGGAATGGTGTTTTGGATATCAATTTAATTACTGTACAAATAACTGTAAGAAGCAAAATTTAAAAAAGAAGCACACTGCGTACATACCACGCCGCGTACCACCAAGAAAGTCCAAATGTACCACTGGTGGTACGCGTACCACAGGTTGGGAACCCTGATCTATGAGATCGGTTTAGTTTAGACGATTTTTTTTCTCAAATTTGTGTTACTATCTTTTTCATTTCAATTTCACTACAGGAGTTGTTCCAATTATTTAATTGTTGGATTTTAAAGTTCACGTTAAATTAAATGGTTAAGCCTGTTAATTTGACATTTTAGATTAAGGAGTTTTAATATAGCCCCTTCTTAATTTCCTTTTCGTTTTAATTAAATAAAATATTTTTGAGGTCTCCAACGAGTTTTTTGTTGAGCTTTTTGGGACAACTTGTTTCAAAACTTTAAACAATGCACTCAGAAAATTGTGATACAATATTATACATTACTGTGTCATTATGCACGCCATTGCATAGATTGTTTGATATTATCTAGGTTATTATTTATAGTATTCTGGAACAAGTCCCAGTTGGTCAGATTAGGGTTTCTATAAATGTAATTAAATGTGAAGGAGTGATGTACAGGCTAAATTTAGTGACTACGAAGAAGTCGTCACATAGCGATTATAATAAGCAATAAGTTTGAATGTATTTACTGATGGGATGGTGACACCTGGTCAGTGAAGTTATTAAATGTACTTGATAGAATAGAATAGAATAGAATAGAATAGAATTAGCAGTGGTGGGATAGGATGGTACTCATTTTGTTGTTACTATGGGGTGATAAAAATGCTTCTTCTATCCAGATAAATAAATTCACCAACGTGACTGTGTGTGTAATGTTCAAAGGTAATCTAAACCTAATTTGGTGTTATGTACTTTCTAACAGTATAGTCATCATCCAGATTCTGAATTGAACAGGGTTTTTCCCTTAACAACAAAAGGGAGTGCTAAGTTTTGCGAGAGTGTACAACGTGATGTTGTGATTGGCTAATGAGTGGATATATGCAACAGAAATGTATCAATTAATTCAAAATAACAACAAAATAATTCATTGAAGGTATGACACTCCCTTAGATAGTACACATCCGGTGGGGGGTTGTATTACTCGTACGATAAACATTTAATTTCTGCATATATCTCAAAAACTTTTGATCGCGTTGACGTCACTCTATATACGTATCTTCGATTTAAACCAAGATCGCATCGACCACTGAAAGACACTAAGAGTATAACTTACATCTGTTGTATATGTTTATATGACTGTGTGTATGTAACTACGTAGGCTCACTGTATAAGCTGCATAAATCATAAAGCAGAGAAATAAGCCTACATAGTATAAACATGAAATTATCTCCCACGAAAACTTGTTTCTGCATGTAGAAAAAAAGCTATGGATGTACTATATATACAGTACGTATGAAGCTCTAATTCCTAGTTACAGAGTTGACATATTCTGCGTGTAGGATACGGCTGGGTAAGCAGCCCATTACTATATTTACATTGAAAACCGACTTTCACGACTATTTGATTGCTGAGTATAGTGTTTTGGTACAACTATACTTTATATATTAGGCCTCCATTGGCTTTGAAAAAGTACAGGGCGAGAACATTGACATTCTTTAGAACTTAACAACAGCATATATTCTGCATATATCCTATATAGGCACATATATCCTATATAGGCACATATAACTGCATATATCCTATATAGGCACATATAACTGCATATATCCTATATAGGCACATATAAACATTTTTTAAATTTGGGTAAACAGATTAAAAAACTTCAAATCGCAAATATAATAATTAATACGATTTGCGTGCTTATTTTAATTCCACGTGCCCAAATCCCCTCCCCTCCCAGTCGTTATGGTCATAAGAAGGTTTTTAATAAAGGATATTCCACTGGTTAAAGTTTTAGTGAATTAATATTTTGAAACTTGTTAAAATCTCTAGGTAAGTATTTAAGCCAATATTTTGTAAGTTTCAACAATGCATCTGGCAACAATGACTTACTGACGTAACCATGTCAGAACAACTGAATGTTTTTTTTTATTAGTTACTATATAAAGATATAAATGAAAAAACTACGCACCAATACCTAACTTCCTCTTTCAATAGCATGGTCCAATCACGAATCATTTATGTGTTTTATAAGCTACCCTAATATATGTTTAAGTTTAAAAATTCATCTGGCACTGGTTAAAATTTTGGTGCATTTATATTTTAAAATTGTTATAATCGACATCTCTAGGTAAAAGTCTTTAAGCTAATATTTTGTAAGTTTCAACAATTCATCTGTCAACAATGACGTAATCATATCAGAACAACTGAATGTTTTTTTTTAAGTTACTATAAAAAGATTAACTTCCTCTTTCAAAAGAATGGTCCAATCAGGAATTTTTATGTGTTTTATAAGCTACCCTAAATTATGTTTAAGTTTAAAAATACATCTGGCAACAATGACGTAATCATAAAAAAACATCAAATCAACAATGGTGTAATGAAACAAATATATGAGATGATTTTACGTTTTAATTTAATTCATATGTCAGTATTATTACACAGAAACATTGATGTTGACCAATGTACTACGATAACAACTTCAATAACAACATCGTGCACTGACTGGAGAAGCTTTTAAAGACGTTTCGTCTTGTTTCGTTTTTACTCGTGTGATATTCGTCGATACACATTCAGACGCGCGTGTTCTGATTTAACATTTCATTTCCGATCTAAATATAAATGTTTTCTTTAAATAAAAATGGTAGCCTTTTAAATATTTCAGGTGCTTTTATAAAAGGATTTTGAGTGCCATTTCCTTCCGGACATCTCGGGGTGTCCTAGAGTCCTTTTCTGTTACCCATGGTGAGGCTACGATTAATAGATAGTGGTACGCCTGATTAATACTTCATCACGCATCACAGGTAGCAAGACCAGCTCACGTCATACGAGGGTTGGCTTCTTCTAAAACCATCCTTTGCAGGGGCACCCATCCATCAAAGTGTCATGTAACATGATGACCGACGTACTACACTCAGAGTCCGTGTTCACAATTTAGGGTGCTGGACGGCCCGGTACTATGTGGGCTTCCTGTACGGAGCCACCACCATCGTAACGTTGCCGCTCTGGTGCATTTGTATGGAAGGCCACGGGGAATTATGGTAATTTAAGATCAATCAAATATAAACCAAATATTTACAAATAATTAATTGCCCTTTATAAATCACGAACACTATTTGTATGGATAACACACTTCAATACTACAGCACGAGTGGCCTGCATTGTAATTCAACTGGTAGTGTCAATGGGAAGCTAACTATATAATACACTCCAATATGGGAATGGGAAGACCATAGTAAACCTTACTTAACGCAACTGGTAAAGTTTACATCATGTATACAAGTAAAAAGTTCATGTTTTCTTCAGTTGGGTTAAGGCACATATAGTCTAATATAACGTTTACTACCCATTTGCGGGCGAAATTTGAGACTATGCAATGGTCGAGAATGACACGGCCAGTGCGCACTCTCATCCCTAGTTTTTGTCAATAATAGGTGCGCCCTTGTTCGCGAAGTGGCCATGAGTTATGTAGGCCTACATGAACCCACAACACCCCACCCCTCTCCGTATATCTACTGCATACCCCAACGCGAATCCCAGCATCCTTTGCATCCAACATATATATAAACCATTCAGTTTTTGTATTGGTTTCTTTCAGTTTATCATAATCTAACACATTCCAACAACCGCATCGGCTTTGCGTTCGGCCCCGATGTCTACCTGTGGAATGTTACACTTTCAACATCATACGCATGCCAATTCCCCGACCGTCGACCTGGTGACGTCATTGCCGTTTCTCTGAACCCTCCGGGAAATCGTATCGCCATTGATCGAGATAATATTGACGATAATGTTGAGGTAATACTTGACAAATATATTTCCTTTCCTTTTTTCTCTCAATCCAACGATTCTAATATATCGACGTCAGGGGATATTTCCGCAAAGGAAATGTTGCATAGCATTCCACGGGTTTTATTCAACTAAAACATTTAAATAGCGGTTGGAAAGAAGAAACGAGAAAGAAAGACGAAAGAGGACATACTCCATCCCCCTTCTCCCTTCCCTCCCCCCTCCCACGCACACAACTTTATACAACATCATCTAAATCTGTTTTCAACAGATTCTTGATGTTGAGAGTCAGGCAGAATTGACGGAAAGCGGCCTAAACGGCAGAGCCTACGACTTCGCATGGACGGATAATGGAATAGCTTTGTAAGTTATAATATTTCACTAATGTTTATTCATTAAGTCATTCAATAAGGCCTAAATGGTAGCATGATCATTTTTCACAATGTGTACTGCATATAGTCTACTGAGGCTGCTATGTCACTAGATGTCTGCTTGCCTCTACTCCTTATGGATATTTCGAAGATTATAGATACTTTGATTTTCCTATTGCTTACTCTTGAATATTGTAAATATTGCAACAATTTTTTTTATGGGGCACAACATTGGTGAAGGGACGTGCTAGGGGTCTATGTGCAGGGGTGCTTAGAGCTGTAGTAAATTTATCTTAAGCAATTTTCACATTTCTTTATTTTATATTTTATATGTTTGCAAGATTATTATTGTTATTCTAACCACACACGTTCCCCTTGGCTACGCATCTGTTTGATGCTATGTCATTTCGAACTCTTCACATAGGAGTTCTCTGACATATTCAAAATGAACAATTGAGCCTTGAATAGTGATCTTGATACTGAATGTTTAAAATGAAGAGAGAGCCTAACTATAATAAAAAAAACACAGGTGCTAATATTCTAGCGCTTATTCGGTGCTACCCTTCAGATAGCACCTTAAGTGTTAATTTAGCACCTTTGTAGTGCTGTATCAGGGTGGATTCCAGAAAGAAATAAACAGATGAGTGGAAGCAAATAATAGAAAATGAAGTTAGGTTATTGATTGTTAATCAGTGATTAAAACTACATTGGTAAACTTGTTGAGGTATTATGGGGGGAAGTCAAATTCCAACTCGGGTGTTAAGGGTGGTGTAGGAATATAAGTAACATGACGTAATTGATTCCAGTATAGGGAATAATGTAGCTGCTGGTGGGTAGTGTACGGGTTGGTACCCGATGGGAAATAGGAGGTCTTATAGATGCCTTCCTTAATGACAAGTGTGTCTTTGGTGCTCCAACACGCTTTGAAAGGAGATCAGCCGAATATATTGTTGAGTAACCCTCTGGCAGCGTGGGTCTATGCTGGAGGCGTATGTAACCATCCATTTGCGATATAGCTCTGCGCGGCTCGCTTTAGGAAAGATCACGCAACACTTAGAAGCGGCTGAGGCTATCAATTAGGCTTAACCGAGGAGGAGTAGACTCTCGTGGTGGTTATATTGCACCTATGAGTGTTGGAGTAAACTAGTGACTTTTGTGAAGGGTGGATTTTTGTTAGTATGCTTTTGACACTTGTTGGTGTTAAAAAGTGCACTTGATAAGGTGCACATATAACACCAGTATATAGTGTTATATTATTTAATGTTAAATGTAGCACCTTTGGTGTTGTCCCTCTCCGCGCACTTGACAAGTGCTGCAAAATGACATTTCAGCTGCAGGTGCTAATTACAACACTTCAGTTTTGTTAGTGTAAATTTATAGTATTGGACTTAATTATACTTTTTTTTAATGCCCACTGTTCCGAAATGTCCACCACATTTGCAGTATCAGTCTCTTATGCGAAGTCATGCGAGTTTTCCATATACGACTATACCTCGTTCGCTGTGGCACTATTTGTTAATGGGTGATGGGGGTGCAACTGGGCAAAGAGAATATAAAAATTTGATACAAATACATCGATTACAAGCGACCAAGAAAAGAGAAACAAACCTGCACGCGAAAAAATGGGCTTCCAATTTAAAAAGTAAAACTAGGCTTTGTTTCTCTATCGGTCTGTATTTATATCTCACGCGAAACAATTAATCATAAGCAATACCCATAGGAGGCGGCAATACATGTAGTTTGTGTAAATTGGTCATATTTTTCTTATAAACAATGGTTGGTTCCTAAGTAGTCAAGTTGGTGTGTGTATATGTATGTGGAAAGACAAGTCCATACAAAGGAAATTTCAATTCGGAGTCCCCGAACTGTATGAACAATCTGACTGAGGCTGTGTGGGTGTGTATATGTGACCATTAAATTTTAACATATCAAGACGGAAATATTGGAAGGAAGTGATACTTGGTATGTATGATGGTCACGGGTAGTAGATGGTCCCTGTTGATTTTCAAGTTCATATAAATATTTAGTGAGCTGGGCGTAACGTAACCTTATTAAAGAGTTAATATCGTAGCCCATGTAAGGAGCATTTGTGAAAGAATGTGATAGTTGATGTTCGTTGTTGCTTTTGCTTTTAAACTTAAGCTTAAGTTGAGTTTGGCTTAAGCCAAAATTACCTGATCTTCGTGCCATCATGCGATATATTTTCTTAACAGGTCAGATTTGAATATATACCATTTGCGTTTGTAAGTGAATTACGAAAAAGGCAATTTTCCATAGCAGTTCACTGTGGAGCGAAAATGTTGTGGACCATTATTGCTAGGTGTTGTTAAGAAGTGTTGACGTCATCACTTCAGTACCTCTATATAACTGATAAGAATTGACATTGAAGTTTTTCATTTCTATCCACAGTGGCAAATCTGAAGGGGTTGTAGCTTATTATGATTTAAGGAAGGAATTATCGAAGGAAGCTATGCTATACGAATCAAACGGTGACCTACCATTATCCATCACCTTCTCACCTAGCAACCAACACCTTGTCATTGGAGACGCGGAAGGAGTTGTTACATTGTGGGAACAACGAATGCCCGGAAAACCCGTGTGGGAACTGTTAGCGCTACCAGGAGCCGTCACGGTAACCTTACATATATTTTATATCAGATATGATCCTGATTTGATTAGTGATACGAATGGAGGTGCACATTATTCGGGTCTTTTACATGTCCAGATTTAGAGGGGTACCTCTTGCAAAGAAGCTGACAGAAGGACCACAACGTGTATATTAGAAAGTATTACTCTGCATTATGTATCGAGGTCACGAGGTCTGATCTCCACCTGCACATAAGTAAGTAGATTCCGGTTTGTCGCTTGTAGCGACTTGAAGATTTACTGCTCACCCAAATGCGTTAGCCTACAGGCGCTACACCATATATAGGTTTACATACAACGTCAACGTTTATAGGCAACGAAAAGGCGGATAAAATGGCTTAAATTAAAGAAATCTTTGCGACTATATATTTTTCGATAAAGGATGATAAGATATAGAGCGGGTGGATATTCATTACGTAGGCCTATATGTTTCACACCTTTTGATATAAATAAAATCAGTTCAACGAAACAGGTCTTGTTACCTAGCAGTGTGTGACATAACGTTAGTAGGCTACAGGCCTACATAGTGGCGCACCCATGAGGGGTGGTCGTGGGGCTCCCCCCCCCCCCAAGGATTGGCAGTCCAAATTTTAAAAGTGTTCAAAATGCGTTTTTCTTTTTCAATAGGGGTAGAGGGGGTGTTTTTCCTAGAACGTAACATTCAGATAAATGTACGAATTAGAATATTGTATAAATTTGATTAGATTTTCGCGTTATGCGCGCTATGAACTTACTGTCTCGCTCTCCTGTCCTCCCTTAACCTTTGTCTATGTATACATTGAACCATGAACGTTTTGTGAACGTTGTGTAACCGCCGTAACATATTTCGGATGACACTTCACAGCGCTCGCAGGTATGTAACTAATTCATTGTCATGATTGTTGGACGTGAAACCCAAGAGGGCGAGGCGATGGTATATGGTGCAGTGTAGGCAGTGGCGTAACCAGAATCAGTTACATGGCCAATTTAATACTTATATACGTACATGTGTGCTCTGTATTTTATTAGCTAAACAGGCGATAAGCTGTGACTCAAGTATTATCCACATTCGTGAAAATCGGGTCTCCACCTGGCTGTTGGCCTGGTGCTCCACCCCTCTCCTCACCAAGGATTTCCCCATATAAGCATTTCGCTATATTCTGGCCATGGCTAAAGTGTACTGTGGTCCAAAATATATTTTGTTCCCATCCTGCAAAACTAATTTTTTCAAACTACCGTAGCTTATGTACGTTTATACAGACACGTTCTTCGTAATACATTTGTTTGTACAAAAGAACTGTTGTACTGTTGTACAAAACAATGTTTGAGCAGGAAATAACGAAACCGCAAGACAGACTTGTTGCACAGTATAACGGAACTTCTCTTCAATGAAAGAAAACACACAACCCAACACTGAACAAATTGTACTTCAATCATAAACGTAAATGTACCATGTAAAAAACATGATTGTATTATTATGGCTCACACATATATATTAGCCTAATAAACTTATCATATATTTGACTTACAATTGTTTTCTTTAACATTTACATCTTGTTGTGCCGTTTATGCAAGACAATGCAAGGGTATTTTAGTGTGAAAAGTATGCTAATTTTTCAATTTCGAAAATTGCTAAATATTCTTGGAATGGGGAAGGGACACTCCTTCCCCTAAACCACTCCCCCGCGATCGTAAAGCATGCATTTTGGTGTTTTTGGAAAATCAACAGTAATGGATCCAGGGGTAGTGCGTCCGCCAATAATATTTTGGGCGAGGTTGTTTCTACCCGGTTCTAACCAAAATATGGGGGTTGGCTAATATATAATTCACGGTGATGGTTAGACCTATATATATATATATATACAATGAAAGGAATTGATTAATCTGCAAATAAGTCAATTCCTTTCATTGTCATCATTAATTCATTCATTATATATATATAATCAATGACTGAATGATGACTATATCGACAACGACAATGAAAGGAATTATGATTTATTTGCAGAT
>JAODAF010160748.1:0-10147 GCA_027574765.1 Molpadia intermedia | reverse complement strand
TTGAGTTAGCCTGATTACAAGGATATTGCAATTTGACCTCTGTTGACCTCAAATGACCTTTGACCTCTACCAAAATCCATAAGGTTCTTGTACTCAATATGGGTAACATACACACCAACTATGACATTAATCCAAGTTGGCAATATTGAGTTAGCCTGATTACAAGGATATTGCACACATACACACGCATTCTTGGTCGCATAGATTCCTTTCGCCTTCGGCAAGGAATCAAAAAGGATCACAATCTCTGCTAACCTGCCACAAAAAATATTTCAGGCACATTTACCCACGGTACGGTAACATTTCAGAGGATGAACGTTAGTCCAATGGTGGTGTGCTCCCTTATGCTATTGCAGACAAATTCTAAGAACGAATGACATGAAAGAAAATAATAAGACATACATATGTGTACAATTAGTATCACGTAATATTTTCATCATCATATAAAAATACATCAAACGGTACATAAACACGACAAATACGTAAGCCACACCAGCTATGCATATTTAATGAATGACAGAAGATGGATTGAAGTCATAATTCGTTGCATGTCCATTTAATGATAACTATAGAGATGTATCACTAGGTCTAGGTTACCAAGCGTTTTCTATTTCAATGCATTCACGTACGGTAAACAGAAGTTATCAGTAGCGTATATGTGCTGGCAAGTTTATTAATATAGCATCGCGCGATATACAAATACATCAAATATTATGACATGTATGATTAAATACGTTGGCTCTCTTAAACGTTTACACCGAAATTAATTAAATATACATTTGGACTTTTGTTGAAATACACAACGGATCAAGAGTATCCTGAAATGGGTGACCCAACTGTTTTAATTGATATTATTTTGTTCGATTTTCCAACCGCCGGCGAGACAAAACACTAGATGTTTGTTCATATATCCTACTTTTATTTATTACTTGATTTTTAATTACTTCATTAATTAATACAAAAATCACAGAATTATTGGAAGAGAAGGGGTTGAATCGGCAGATACTATATATAATTTGAATGCTAGTATATTAAGTAAGCGTATTGATACAAAATAATACGATAGCCTATACAGTTTTAATGTAGACCAATTTTATTCGAAAAGTACGCTGTGCTAATGTGCATTTATTTCTACTTAAATCACAACGATGCAACATTGAACGCAATGGTAGTCATGCATATATTATGGCATATCATTTGAAAGCATTCAACTACACTAATCTCATACACGCATTTATATAATCTGAGATTTTTTGACCTATAAAAAGTAGGGTAAAAGAGGCTCACACTTGAAGGGCAAATATTTGGTATAGAGGTTTTGCAGTACCACCACATTGATTCATTTGCATAACAGGCATTTCAGCTGCGGGCAAGCAGACAAAGATTATATGTTTGATTGCCAATATACATATACCGTAGATTGTTTACTGGCTTCGACTATTTTTGCCTTTGAGATGATTCAGAGGAACACAATTCCCCGTCGATTATGACTACGCTCCATGATCTATTTTGTTTTAAAGAGATAGACACCAAACACATATCTTTAACTTGGATGAAAGAGAAGCAAATGTCGAACAACTCCGGCATATCGTTAAACAAATATTAGTCCGTTTGGGAGATATACAAGTGTAAAAGCTGTATCAAAGGAATACATTTTCCTCCATTTGTGACGTCACAGGCCCACCAGATATTTGAAGCCTTATATATTTTCTTTTCGTTTTGATGTATTAATAAATTAGATTTTAAGTCGGTAGTTGATAAATGCAAATACCACTTCTTTCGAGGAAGTATTTGCAGTAGAAAACAACTATAAGTACGTAAAGTAATTTCCAAACACTAGTGATTCTGTGACGCCATTTTCACATGTATCTGAAGGGATATGTAAACACTGATATCGCGCACGCGAAACAAGATGTTTGTATAATTTTACTTCATTAAAATAACGTATTTATTACGTTGCTGTGGTTATATACATGATGTACTATTTCCATCAAACGGTTAACATTTTGCTTTTAACTTTTACTAGCGGGACATCATTGTAATGTAATTTATTTAACGTCAACCTGTTTTCATAACATTCATATCTTAACTTTCAGTATTCCAGGTATCACTCGCTCTGTACTTTGGATTTATAAGATCGCATCGTTTAAATATAAAGTAGTGAATTGAATACATATACATAATTTAATCTTATTTTATGATTTACAAATGCATCCTATCCTAAAGTTTAGCGATATCATAACAAGGATGAAAATATCACGTAGTCAATTTTTGAGTGTACAAAAATATCTATAAAATTGAATGAAATTAGGGAAAAAACCATTACTTCGTTATAGTTCATTGGTTTCGTTTCAGTACATACAATTACTGTACGTAGGCTACTTCAAGAATGAGACAAATATGAGATCAAAATATTCGCAGATGTCACATATATAAACAATGAAATCACAAGATTGATCGATGAAAAAGCCATAAATGAACATGATATATTGAATTTTTACAAGTATCACATGCATAGAAAAGGAATAAAAAAGATGAACTAGGGAAATACATGCAGCAAGCAATATACTATAGTTAATACGATAATCTATATAGACACAGGTGACACGTGATACAAGTGTATGACGGTGACCGAACCAATGCAAAGTTATGGAGGTGTATAATGTCATTGATATCGTGCAATGTGCATACAGATATTTAGAAAGAGATCAAAGTAATTATTTTGGGATGGGGTGGCGGCTGATGTAATTCATCGCCGCGCGGGGAATACCTCGAAGCTTAGGAAAACCGTGAAATTTGACCAAAGGGATGGAGCTCAAAACCTATTTTGCCTCTCGTTTGAACAACTGACAGGTATTTGTAATCCATTGGAGATCAATTAAGCAATATTTAAATAAAAGAGGTATACTTTGAGAGAAACTATAAACCAAACTGATTGTAATATTTAGAACAATATAGCCACTGTGACTGACCGATAGATTCATTACAACTGCTCTGTCATCCAGTTTGATAAATGTCTCCACTATGTGTTTATGGATGATATATATAAACTAAATGTCTATATGATAATAATACTAGAAATGAAAACATCTATTGTGCTACATGATGATATTATAGGGGTAACACGATGTGCGTATCATAGTGGTGGAAATACGTTATTCATTAGCATTTTTCTCTTTTGGCACCGACCCCATTTGAACTCCTGGATCCTCTTCATCTGTAGGCTCGTCGCCATAATCACATGTACCACAGACCTGTACACGGCTCATGTCAGCGTTGGGGTCCAAGAACCAATCGTAGATGATTGCGGCACAGACACCACCGATAAGAGGGGCAACCCAATACACCTGTGGAAGTAAGTGGCACAGTTGAAAATGACATGTAATCTTTTTATATTGGGAGACGCATGTGCATTAGATACTAATATTTAAATTTGCAAAAGATTCACCGACCTTCGGGGACTTAACTTTCAGTATATCCGCGCTAGACACCTAGAAGCATTTAGGGATTAGATAATGTAACATGTACCAACTTTTTTTCGTTCTTGCATTTATATCCATATTGCAAGCCACATGAGAACTGATAGCTGACAGTTCTGTTTAAACTTAGTCAAGCCGTTTGCATGGTCGAATGGTTTTGGCATTGCGCTATTACTGCTAGTGAGCGATGTTACTTGCCGGTATATGGCGGGTGTGGTCTATGTCATGTCAAATGTATGTAGCGTCAGCGACCCTCGAGTGGTTATCGCCTTTAGTATAGGTATATGCGACGCCAGCTACGAATCCGCCTTGTATGTGTGGCTTGACATACGAGAGTATTGTTCCTATAGTAAAGTAGAGGCTACACCTTGTTTCTAGCCTCTATTAATGCATTTGGGGTTGCAGAAATTGGAGCGAAATCTCAGAAAGGATAACGAAATAGATAACAGCGTTAGCAGAACAACATCGTGATGTACTGTCAAATGTGTGTGTGGCTAAAACATACAACCTAATTATGAGCCTAGTTATCATCAGCGAGGCAGAGAAATCGTATGATGAACTGCATAAACTGGTTATGGGTCATCAGCAACCACGGCAAGCATCACTGTAAGTCGACATAGGGAACAGAATCAGTCAACATACACACATACTACGTGCAATGGTGAGAAACTCGGCAGAATCGTCGTCAGGGCATTATACCGTAAGAAAACTAATTTGAAAACTACAATACTATCTAGGAAGAGAAGGCAAGGTCAGTCCCATTCATGCTCAGAAAAATGATTGACTGTGAACTGGAATGCCTTCAAAGAGAGCCGGCGTAGTCTCCCGTACATCACATTGTTTGGTCGTGTCCTATCGTGCTCATCATTAGGGCCGATGGTACAAGCTTGAGATTCTGTGGGGACAATAATGTTACCGTCTTTTGCTTAATTTTCACGATTTGTCGAACGCTAGCCCGGGACTGATCAAATGCTCAACATGCAAACCGAAAGGTTTTATAGGCCTATAAAGCCAAGACAAAAAGACGGTATCACGGTTACTAAGCCGACCTCGCTGCCTGTCACCTGAAAATGTTGCCTCAAAATGTCCTTTCATAGACGCTGAATGACATTATTGTCACAATGGGCACACAAAATGGCGTAATCGTAGAAGCTGAAAAACGATGCAATGGGACAAAATCTGAGTGTGTTAATGAAAAATAGGCGCCAGAAGAAGAGGTATGCAGCCTATTCAATATTCACCACCCATCGCGGTCAACATGGAGGTGGAAAGGGCACCTTTAGTAATGGCACAGTGAAGCGATGCTTAACAATCTATTTGGGTAACAAACTTACTCCCCCTGCTTACTCAGTCAGACGGAATTACGTACTTTTACATACCAAGTGGTCAGAACATTCGGTAAAGCAATAGTTCAGGTCAGACACGGCGACACAAAGTTTTTTGCCATTGTTGAGAGAGCTGAAAGTGGTCCACTTTTATTTGGTCGTTCCTGGATGGAACATATAACAGTAAAGTGGCACTTCACTGACTCTCCGGGACTAAAGTTTCAGAAATTATCCGCATTAAACCTTCAGTGAGGGATTAGGTAAATATACTAAATATATAGAGGATGGAGTTATCTACGAAGAGAAGGCAAGATTAGTCCCATGTTTCAATTCAACATTCATCGGCATCAGGTATTTTCAGCCCCAAATAGAGAACCTGTTAAATGGAGAACCTGTTAAAATGCATCCCTCATGCACACGGCAGTCCTTTGCCAGATGCGCGTTATGCAACAGATGCAGGTTCGAGTCCTGCTCGTACTCAATTTTCCCCGATATTCAAAATTTTGTTCCCTTGTTCATAAAAGCAAGGTGCCAGTACTTGTGACAAATTTCTCATTAATATCGACAAAAATCTGCAAATAAATCAAATTCCTTTCGTTGTGTTTGTCATTGTCGATATATTAGTTAAGTTAAGCGTGTGTCCCACTTATTAATGCTAATGCGACCTGGGTCAAAATCAATATGGGTCATCTACTATACCACTATATCATATATATATAACACATAATAAACCCGTACAAATACACACAGATACACCCACACACACACGCCGACTATATGTTTTTACTTAAAAAGCGTGACACCCGTTAGGAATTATATTTCAAACATATCCTCTGGAAAGAAGAAACAAGAAAATGTCCTTGTTCCTGAAAGTAAGGCAATGTTTAAACAGTAACTGTGTCCATGGGACCAGGACATTTATAACGGACTGTATTAGAGCTGTATTGCTACTTTCAAGTCAATTACCATGGCTTTCATTACATATATGTTTGGTCCCAATAGCATTCGGTACGAAATGTGGAAGTCGGATCGAGTAAGTGATTGTAGTTCACGGCAAAAAATAATTCCATTATAATAGACTTACCCAGTGATCCGTCCAGTCTCCTCCTACAACAGCAGAGCCAAATGAACGGGCAGGATTCATGCTAGCACCTGTGTAATTGATCTGTTACGAAGAGAAAATAATGACCATATTTAACATTAATCAATTCTGAATTTTGAAAAATTGTAAGACAAACGAAATAATAGTGATCTGTCACATCATTCTAAATACTGTCCTAAGATGAATGAATTTGCGCCAGGAAGCAGTCCTACTAGCCGTCACTTCAATTCCTGCTCCCAGTTACGTTATATCATTCAAACTTATCATTAACACAGCATGGCACAAAAAGACTACACCACCAGTACTGACCAGTGTGATAATGAATATATGACTTATCCGATTTCCAATGGGATATTAATTTCATGGTAATGTGTTCTGCAGGTTGGCGGATGCAAATTTCTTACTCCGTTTGGTCTTAAAACAAACGATAGAATTGAAATCCAATATAGTGGGGGATATAATGGAGCTCAACCTATCGCTAATTCCTCTCCAAACCCAATATTGAGGAAAGGGATTGGTATCACGAGCTGACGAGTAATAACATTGAATTTGTCATTATATAAGACTTGAATGTGGTCTTATTGGACATGTATACTGATTGTTGTTATTCAACATGATCAATGATGCCATTTATCTTATACATTGTTTCAGTGGTGTAGGAGCTTCACTTGGGGATTGAGTTCAGCCATATATTAATATTCCATATGCCTATACCGAAAAGTTGCACTCAACTCGGCGTGTGTGTGTGTGACGCTTGTCCTGTATAAACTATATATAACTCAACAAGAAAATGATAGATGTTCGTCATACTTATGTATGTGTGTGTATGTAGTGTATGTGTGCTCGTTTCATTAATATTAATGAGGTCATAGGGTCAAATATCAACATTTTTAAATGCCAATAACCCAGCAACCGAAGGTAGCAATTTCTTCCATAGTTGGTAAGAAGTTGTTGATTTATAGCGGGTACCGGTACTTGATGATTTGTGTTAAGTTTGGGGGCTTAACACGATATCACTGAAAAAACGTTCGTATATGATACCTCAACAAGAGAATGGTAGATGTTTGTCGTACTTATATTTACCGTATATGGACACGTTATATTCAAGTAGAAGACATATATTGGTGTATTGGTTTTTGGTGTTCGTATCATGAATATTAAGGTCAAAATTTTGAAATTGCACTTCACAACCAAAGTAAATGTCTAAATTACAGAAATCATTGTTCTGCATCGTTTTGTCAAGTTGACCACAACAGAGCAAAGGACCTCACCTAATGCGTGCATAATGGTTTCCAACATTACGGATGCGTGTAACAATTTATTCTGCGCGGTAATTATATGCTCTACAAAAGCAAGTCAATGCACTAATAACTAAAATAGTGTTTTATGTGTAATTGCCTAGGCAGTAGGCAGATGTTGTTAGGCCATTCTAGAAGTTCATGGCCATCATCAAGCTATAGCTTGAGTGTTTCAAGACTAATAACATAGAGTACTAACTGTACTATTTGCAGTAACCCTCTTTTTTCATAAAACTTATAGATCAAACATATATATATATATATATACATAATCGGTGATTAGTGCGTCAATTATAATGCAGATGCTAATATATATATATATTATTTGTATAAAAAGGACTTTCAATTGTGCAATTCGGGATAGATTGCGCTTATTTGGGTTTATTGTCTATGGTACAGTCCGGGAGATGATTGGACTTATTGTCAATGGTGCAATTCGGGAGAAGATTGTCCTGTGTGCTGGTTACCAATGATACCGTCCGGGAGAGGACTTAGTTTGGTTTATGATCAATTGATTGGGAGATGATATTGGGTTTATATATATATTGTCAATGGTGCAATTCGGGAGATCATTACGCTTATATGGGTTTATTGTCAATGGTACAGTCCGGGAGATGATTGGGTTTATGATATAAGGGTTTCAGTGGCGGATCCAGAGGGCAAAAGAGGCGCGCCCTCCTATTGGAGAAAGAAATGATTTTTTAACAAAAATTTCCTACAAGGGTTAACACTAGAGCACCAATGGTGTAGTGGCTCATACGGTATAGTGTGGTCTGAAATCATTTAATGCTACTGATGACCTACCACTAAATCAGGAGTTTGACCATACCCTAATTCATTAACACACATCACTACATGTAACCATTATCAACTAACAAGTGTGAATACCATCCAACTTATGGTTATGGAGTTACAGCAATTGAAAGAGTTTGACCTTTGACCTCATAACCTAATTAATTAACACATATCACAACAAATACACACTATCAACCAACAACTATATACCAATTTTGAGTACAATCCGATTTACGGTTGCAGAGTTACATCAATATCAAAATTTGGACCTTTGACCTCATAATCTAAGTAATTACCACACATCACTACATGTAACCACCATCAACCAACAACTATATATCAAGTTTGAATACAATCCGGTATACGGTTGTGCATGCATGGAGCTACAGCAATTTTTGTAGATTTTAATTTTTGACTCCATAACCTAATTACCGAACATCACTACATGTATACACTATCAATCACACTTGGTGATTTTGCACCCAAAATAACCCCTAAATATCCAGAACACCCAATTTAAAGCACTTACTAAGGATTATTACATGTAAATTTGATCAATAATCATATCTCCGGTAGAAGAAGAATTTCTTGCATTTGGACATAATAACCCCTAAATGACCTTATGAGTCATTGACATCAAATTTCCGAACACCCCAAATGGCCCACCACCCAAGGGTCATTGTGTCCTATAGTTTCATAAACATCCTCAAAAGCGTGTACGAGAAGAAGCATTTTATACAAGTGTGGACAGACAGATAGATATATAGATAGATATATAACATGCTCTGCTAGCATGCTGGTATGAGCCAAAAATAGCCTCAATTTGCATCTAAACACTTTTAAATATACCCCTCTCTCTAAATTCTCAATTCATCACAGGGTTTTCGTTGGGAGAGAAGGTTGAACAATTTACGAAATTTACGTCCATCACCTAGGCGGTTATGTGTGCATACAAAATGCATCACCAACTACTGGACGGACCAAGTTGAATATGTTCGGTATTGTGTATTAATGTTTCTGAAGTCTTTTGATAGGTTCATCAGTTAGAAGGTTTACTTTCTACATGTTGATATCTTGTATTATCTGTATGTACTACATGGAAAGATGCCGGGGTTTTTCCACTGCACCATAACTCATGTCACCAGACATTGACAATATTGTTAATAAAACGATATACTGTCTCCACTATAGCCCGGTGGTACGCATGATGTAATAATATTTATACCTAAATTTGATTAGCTTAACCTTGAATAGTTTAAATAGTTTAATTATCCTACAGCAAATAACTTCCAATTATTATGAAGACATCTGACATAACCTTGAATAGTTTAAATAGTTTAAATATAGTTTAATTATCCTAAAGCAAATAACTTCCAATTATCATGAAGACATAACAAAACCCAGGTTCCAAAATATCTACACTCGCATATAACTGTATATTAACATGAAAGTAATAAAAGGAATTTTTAGAGTAACAAATGCAAAATCTTCAGTGTCTGTTAGTTGTGCCAGTGGTCTGAAGGGAGCACGAATATGCAAGAGAACAAACAGTACACAGTGATTGTACTATTAGCCGATTGTATATACACCTTATCCAACGTGATTTAATGTACAACCACATACACTCAACATATCTATCAGAACATGATATGTACACAGACATGAAATTCCACCATGCACTGCGGACGAAGGCAATTAATGATGTCTCCATTTGACTTCTCGTTTCAGCTCATTATGTACGTTTCTCTTCAACACATCACACTTTCGCCCCTGATTATGCAGTCAGATGATTCACAACATTAAATTGTTATCTGTTTCTTGTTTACAGGGAAAGTACATCGATGTTCATACGATGTCAGTAACCTGCGAGGACTTTATCTGACCTGGCCAGGACGTTCGACGTTAAAAGTGCGATCATCCGATGAAAGCAGACCGAAGAAGGGAGTTTGCCTGTATAACATTAGAGACTATGATATAGCACATAAGTAAAGAATGAATAAGATAAACGCGGTACAGACTGTAAAAAATATGAGTAAATATTTTTTACAATCTGTACGGTACCGCGTTTATCTTATTAATTCTTTACTTATATGACTCTCACCGGTGCAACGCAGTTTCCTATGTATATGCTATAGCATACATATATAT
>JAODAF010160747.1:0-16882 GCA_027574765.1 Molpadia intermedia | reverse complement strand
GTTTTCGTTTTGCCCCCTATGTAGGCCCTATTGCAATGTAAAGAGATAATTTACTTCCCCCTCCCCCCCCCCCCCCTCATTCCATCCCGTTGCGCCGATGCGCCGATAATTCCTGATATGAGGACATCCGTAGACATGACCTTCTGGTTCAGCCCTTTGATATACCTACACTTCCCGTCCTGTATAAATATACCCGGTTGCGCCGGTAATTATGTTCTTGTTTTTGATACAGAGAGAAGAGACGGAGACGAGATGATAGCTATTGTATCAGCGAGAATCCTTCGGTTAAAGTGACGGTAGAAAACTCTGATGTAGGAGACCTGGTTGAGTTTGTTCCTAACGATATTGGTTCCGATCGAAACAAAAACTACCAACAGTCTCGGAGCGAAACGGTAAGCTTTTGGTGAAGACCGATCAAGACATATGTCATCACGCCAAAGTGAGGTGGAATCGGATTATTAATTAAAAATATCTCAAGATGAGTTCTATCTGGGCCAAAGATGACTAAAGCTCCCCTCCCACATGACAAACGCCACAACACTCTAAAAGTGTTGGGGAAACATAGCACATGATAAACTATTTAGCACTTTCATTACCCAATAATTAGGAACTGTTCCTACTTGTTGGCCAGTTGGGGATAATGTTTACTTCTTTAGAACATTATCCCCAACAAGTAGGAATAGTTCCTAATTACCTGGTAAAAGTGTTAAATAATTTATCATGTGCTATGTTTACCTACTGTTTGTGTATGTATATACTACCAATAATATTGATCGCTGGAATTTTAAATTAGCTCTTCTGAGATTGATTTTCGAGAATTTACAAAAAATAAAGAAATAAATACAATGCACTTAAAATATTGAAGTACAGTACTCCCTGTACTCTTTCCTCCGTCGTTTTACATTTTTCCGTAGGACAGTACCCCCAGACCTTTCTCTCTTAGACAGTTAGACGAACCTCATCTAGTTGTCGACACAGACGTTGTGTTAGAACTGGATCAACTGTTCCATTATAGACTGCACCCTTAAATACCCTCACCACCCATTCATATGTAAGCGTCTTCGTTATGTGTGATATAATTGTTTTCCTATACTGGAAAATAATTTATAACTCATAATAAACGATTTATCTCTAGCATAGAAAGTTCCAATGATAGTGAACATATTCATGATACTTTTTTATGTGGATCAAAAGCCACTTTCCTCGATAATAATCTTTAATGAATAATTCTGGAACAAATCCCAGTGACACTCTTGAAATCCTATATAGTGGTGTAATTCTATAATACATACCGGGCAATAGTTATAAACAAAGCAAGGCACAACCCCTTCGACCCTGTTGAATATATGAGACATTTCATGTCGATGCGTACAATTAATTTGCCTCCAGAGGATTTGAAGACATAACAGATTGTTTTCCGCGTGTTAATGCAGAGTCGCATGCTGTTCAGTCTTACCTGAGGGTCACTGAATGTTGGGGCATCTCTTATCCACCTGTTAAAACATGAAACCTGGATACTGAAGGCTTTAGTAGTTATTGTTGATGAATTTGAAACTTAAAGACCTCTTCTTTCCAGAATTTCTGAAAGAATAAACTTTGGTTGTTGTACAGATTAAAATACTACACAACCGTAATTGAAAATATAGTGCTAAAAGCCTAAAACTTAACTCAATCGAGGATTTCAGGTTTGTATATATATATAAACAAATTGACTATATGTACTTGTTTGATGTATGTTTCACTTGCAGCGAGGTTTCTGTCCTCTAAAGTTGTATTATGACATATTGAATTTGATTACGCCACGTTGCGGGACAGGGACTTTCAGATTGACCAAGTTGTTGACGAAGCCGTAGCGTAGACTACTTGAACAATTCCTCTCCCGCAAAACTCGATCTAACTAAAGTGGGACTATGTTGGTCATCAAAGTTTCACTGTTTTCTGTAAAATGTAATTATCATTCCTAATAAGCACAGACTGTTATATAGAGGTCTTGCAGTGACGTCACGTGCTCAATTTGCGCCTATAGACGAACACTGCACTAAATGTACGTATTGGCCTGCACACGTCCGCGCGCAGTATTTTCACGTGAACGAACAGTGATATTGGTGGGGGGTGGGGGAGGGGGGTCGTGACTAATTCTTCTAGTGTTAAAGCCCACAACACAGTAAGACACTAACAGACATTAGTTAAATTGTATCTGAATGTATTTGCGGCAGATATAGGTTAAGAACTGAAATAATTAAGATATAGGATGTGTTTGGTTGCTGGACAGTTGTGCTCGTCAAAATGGCGGTGTAAACAAAGCATGACGTCACGTCAAAAAAAAACCTATAGGCTACATTGAAATGTTGATTGGTCAATACATGATGGATTTACATATTTACTAATGCCATTAATGTTTAAATTTTAGTGAAAATTGATTGATAAATACTTGATTCTTGACAGTAGAATTCGTTTTTTCGTTTGCTCTTTGATATTTACCAACCAATCAAGTTGCTTGCACGGCCAGAACCGGAAGTAACCATAGTGATCAAAATTCATTCATTAACTTAAACATTGATTTATGGGCCTGCTAAATCAGATTTAATTGAAAATCGTACGAAAGACCGGTATACGAAAAACAAATGAACGACAGACCATTTTACACAACTAAGAATTTTTCGGTTGTTGGTCGAGGCAGATTATTTAGAATGGCGCCGGATTTCTCGCTTACAATGTTTGTATAGTATCCATCAGACATATGCACCGTGTAGCCACTGGAGTTATCGACAGGTGGTTTTTATGCTAATTAAATGCGTACTTGGCACGCAGCATGATATTTTGGTTTCTTTAATTATTCGGCGAAGTTAAAAAATAAAAAAATATGCGAATGTTTACTTAAAGGAGACAGAAATCCAGCCAATATCATGACAATTATATGAAAAGGAAGCTAGTAATGAACAAATCCCGCAAAAGTAGAAATAAGTTTTTTCTTTTCATTTGTGAGATACGTAAATGACGGAAACGACTATATTTATAATGTGTGATATCATATTACCATCAGAAGAAACTTTAATATTTTGATAATGAAAAGATTGTTGCTTTTAACGTAAATATTAGATGATATTTAATACATTGATATTTCATATCAACTACCAAAAAAATTAATACATTAACATTCCACACATTGGTTCTGTAACTAGTTAACATTTTCTTTCATACATATGAAAGTACATCTCGTACATGAAACATGATTTGTTATCACAAAAGTTATTTATGCAAGTTATCTATGCAATCACGATAACATATAGTGAGTAGGAGAAGGTTAATTGATATTATTAGAGGTCACGCCCAAAACTGAAAACAGTCAAACTGTCAACACAATTATGTGAACTTGAATAGAAGTTATTTTAGGGAAGGAATGAAACTAAACCCACGCCCACATTTTGTGAATTTTACATAGCGTACCCAAGTCTTTGTGAACCAGTATGATTAAGCTCAAATAATGTACTCTTATTGAGGATGGATTTGATGTATGTTTCTAAACAGGTTGCACCAAGTCCAAGCTATTTCCTTTCATTTGGTACAAAATCTCTTTGTACAATTTAATAATTTGTGTTGTAAATCTGTTACACACAGGTAAGTAGGTATATTGCCATTATATATATATATATTTACTAAAAACTACAGTCGCAGTTACAATATCTCAACACATATCCCCAAATCTCACCATGTCGCCGTCACGGTAACACCTGTAATAACTTATTCCAAAGTACAATGTATTCCAACCTTTTCTACGAGAAATTTCTTTAATGTGGCGGAATATATAAAATATAATTTTCACTTCTTTTATTCTTACCATTATCAGTTTTTACATTGACAGGAACTTCTTCGGTTCTTCAACTTCCAAAAGGTCATGTACATCTGGGATCGAGAACTTTCACTCTTTTATAGACTTGGGTAAGTTCAACACCACACAGTTTTTCTAAGAGTATGTGTATGGTGTATGTTTACAAGTTTGGCTGCTTACTGGGGTTGTCCATGTTGTCTACTTACTGAAATGTACGATAATTGAGTTTGTCTGCTTACTGAGATATTCTGTTGATGAAGGTAGCCTGTAGGTTGATGTTGTCTAACGTCTACTTACTGAAATGTATGTTTATTGAGTGTGTCTGTTTATTGAGGTTGTCTGTTTATTGAGGTTGTCTGTTGATTGAGGTTGTCTGTTGATTGAGGTTGTCTGTCGATTGAGGTTGCCTGTGGACTGATGCTGGTCTGTTTACTGAAATGTATGTTTATTGAGTTTGTCTGTTTATTGAGGTTGTCGGTTGATTGAGGTTGTCTGTTGATTGAGGTTGAGTGTTTGGTGAGGTTGTTTACTAAGGCTGAGTTTTTGGTGAGGTTGTTTACTAAGGCTGAGTGTTTGGTGAGGTTGTTTACTAAGGCTGAGTGTTTGGTGAGGTTGTTTGCTTACTGATGTTGCTTACGTATACCCTGACATAATCAGATTACTTTGTATGTTTTCTCTCAACAGAGGCTTAGATGAAAATGTACCTTGTGCAGATTTCTATCGACGATATACCGGATTTTCAGAAGAACAACAGTTTAAAAGGTATATTTTCAGTCCGTACGTTTTAATTTAAATTAATGCATAAGCTTGGGATAGGTGTACAACCACTCATACTGACGGTGGGACACCAAGCAGTACAATCAATTAATAACACTTTCTTATAAAACTCTCCTCTGAGCTCCCCAATTGCCTCGTCTCGTGATTTCAATTTTATTTGAGATTGGTCGTTTCTTAGCCCAAATGCATCATCACAATGGTGAAAGTGTGCCAAATACTTTCTGATTTAACAAAAGTGTCCTCTGCTTCCGACGTTGCTATATTATATATATATATATACCTGTGCCAAGTGATATTACGATAACATTAACCTTAGCAAAATGATCAATGGCAAACATTTGCGATGCAAATGATCGAGGTGCCGTCTTGTATTCACAGAAAATGTTTATGCTGCATGTGTTGGGGTGTGGGTGGGATTAGGACGGCGGCAACTATATAGATGAGGATGGATTGTTTTCATATATTCATCTATCTTCCACAGGAGACAGGTCTACGGGGCTAATGAAATATTTGTTGAATTAAAGTCAATTCCACTTCTTACATTCCAAGAGGTAAGATCACCCTGTCAATTAGATTATTTTCGGCCGTTTGCATGTTAAGGATCGAAATAATTTGGACTCTGGTTTTAAGATCAAAATCTAACCCGATTTATTGTTTCTTAGTTTTCAATATACTAGCGACCACCATCTCAGTAATCATTCAACCTCAGTAAATAAACACACACAAACATACACCTCAGTCTACAAACATACACCTCAATCTACAAACATACACCTCAGTCTACAAACATACACCTCAGTTTACAAACACACACCTCAGTCTACAAACATACACCTCAGTAAACAATCATATACCTCAGTAAACAATCATATACCTCAGTAAACAAACATACATCTCAGTAAGTACATACACACATCAGTCTACAACATACACATCAGTCTACAACATACAGATCAGTAAATCAACATATATTTTGGTAAACACACATGCACCTCAGTAAATAAACATACACATCAGTAAAGAAACATACGTACACCTCAGTAAATACACATTCATCAGTAAACAAACATACACTTCAGTAAATTAACATACATCTTGGTAAATACACAATACATCTCAGAGAGCAAACATACACCTCAGTAAGCAAACATATTCATCAGTAAACCAACATACACCTCAGTAAACCAACATACACCTCAGTAAACCAACATACACCTCAGTAAACCAACATACATCTTGGTAAACAACAACGTCTCAGTAAGCAGGCACAATAATTTCGTCGCTATTGCTCACATGAGCAGCAATATATTTTTTATGTACATCGAGCCAACAAGAATCTAATAAACTAATACCCAAGGAGTATTATATTTTAATTTTATTTTGTAATTATTCTTTTGATTTTGTTGCAGGCTCTGAATCCCTTTTACGTGTTCCAGATTTACAGTGTATCTCTGTGGATCTTCGGCTATGATTACATCGTATTCTCCATAGCAATCGTTGTGATGTCTGTCATTTCCATTATGGCCACTGTTTACTTCACACGAAAGGTATGAAAATATTCACCGAAATAGCGCCATCGTCAAATGACGTCATAACGAAGATGGCCTATCGCCTCGTGGTCGTCAGTAATATAGTGCTTTCTAATTGTGTTGTATGCAGACTCTATGTATAGGCTAACTTAAAATACTGCGTAGAGTTAAGTCTTTTATTCACGATATCGATTACGGCAATATGCATGCGTTATTAGTATACGGCTACCAATAACATTGAGACATAGAAAAAGCGTCACTGCTTCAGACTCGTGGACTCACTCAGTATTCGTTTGTGGGATAGTGTCGTGCTATTTTATGGTGTTTAGTCCAAAATTGCAGTGGTGATCATTGCCGTAATTTAAGCTTCGAACGTGTTGTCCCTCGTTGGCTAGGCTAGGCCATTTAACGTGTCGTTAGGTACAACGTAAAGCCTTTAGATTTGTTTACCTACTGTTGATCTTCTTCGATGAAATCCAGTGTTCAGAGACACACAAATAAAGAAGAATAAAGTCTATTGAGGAGAAAATACCAAGTGAGTTTGCTTGCGCGATCCTGAGATTTCTATATCTCTGTGCCTCTCCCAACCCACGCTTCCCTTCTGCGCATGGGCGAGCTCACTGTGTTAAAACTATAGGGAATGATGGCGTGACAAACTTGTCGTCTGTGATTGGCTTATGAGGAAATTTGAGAGACCGTCTCTACGCTGAATAATATTAATGAATATGGATGATGCGTGCAAGAGAATTTCCATCGTCGAACTGCTTCACGTACACGGAAGACGCCGGAATTTCAAAGGGATTGGGACCGTGGGTAAAACTCGGTCGAACAAGAGCTTACTTGTGAATTGGATCCTGTCCCTACGTGGTTATTAAAGTTATGTTGTAACCAGCTGCTCCCTATATAATTACTGCCATTATTAATTCGTCTTTAAAGGTGGCCCATGTGAGACCCTAATTACTTAGGAAGGTTGGCCTTGATATCAACGAGGTTAAAAATTTCGGTCCCGTCTGCAATTTACCATACCTCTCAAACCTAGTTCAAAAAGTTGTAGCTAAGCGCTTAGATGATCATTTGCGCATGACCCATTTCAATCTGTCTATAGAAGGTGCCATTCATCTGAGACTGCTCTGCTTAAGGTTTAGGATGATCTTATTCGTGCACTGGATAACAGGCAGCATGTTGCGCTTGTGATGCTTGATCTGAGTGCAGCGTTTGATACCATTGATCATGGTATTCTGCTGCAACGCCTACACCAGTACATGGGTATAACATCTGGTGCTTTGAACTGGGTACAATCGTACCTTAACAAAACAGGGTTCAATCTGTGGTAATTGGAAACTGTTTCTCCAGCGAAACAAGTCGATTTGGGTGTTCTGCATGGGTCCGTTCCTTTACCTAAATTGTATTCTATGTACACCAGGCCTGTTGGTGACATCATCGGTAGACATAAATTAACTTTCACTCATTAGTTGTCTCCAGCGGGTGCAAAATACCGCCGCCCGCTTGGTTAGTAGAACTAAACAGCATAATCACATCACCCTGATTCTTAGCTACACTGGCTACCGGTCACATTTCGTATTCAATTCAAAATATTGGTCCTCACCTATATGTCATTTCATGATTTGGCTCCAAAATACATTACAGATTTGATTTACTGAATATCGTCCTTGTCGAAATCTCTGATCTTCCAATAAATTATTGCTTGAGGTTCCTAAGAGTCGGTCTAAGTAGTATGACGAACGGGGTTTCAGTGTTGCGGCTGCGGGGCTGTGGAACATATTTATACCAGACTGCATATTAGATTTTCCCTTTAGCACATACTTTAGAGCACGTGTTCTACTGATTAGTGCGCTATATAAATTTAATATTATTATTCATATTTTTATATTATTACAAACAAGCTCTTTAAAGGACCACTAAATATAGGGGTTATGAGTGAGATTAGGGTATTATTACATGACAATAGTGGACACTCCCCCTGTATGCCTGTCTGTCTTCATATAGTCTTCGCCCTCTGCATGGGCACTCAATTCTCAATTAAACTTCACCGGACTTTTACAGTCTTCTGGGCTGATCCTAACTTAGAAGTAATTAATGTTTGACCTTGAAGGGTCATAGACCAAGGTCACCAGGGGTCAAAAGACTTAAAACTTAAACGGCTACCACTCTTAAGGCTTTCCTGCAAATTTGACCAACGTTGATCTCATCGTTAGTGTAATGAGGGGCACTTCTTCGGGAAGTTTAAGGTCAACGGTCAATTGAGGTATTCAGCGCCTTATCTACAGATAGTGAACAAATCTTTGGCTGGTAATCGTGTGATGTCAGAGGTCAAATCGCTATAAACTTTAGTCAAAGTTGCCCATTAAGTAAGCCTACGAATGTTGTTCTTGATTTGGAGGTCAATGGTAGAAATTACTTACAAAAGTATTCCAACTGAAGTTGGCAATTCGCCCTGTGCATACATTTTCATTTGTCTGTCCATTCCATTGTCAAACTACGGATAGTATTGATAGCTGTTAAAATAATTGAAATATGTGTGGGTTTTGTATCTTACAGCAAGCTATGACACTCCGTAAGATGGTTAAGTCCGACGGTAAAGTTCGGGTACTCCGTGGAAGGACAAGAGAAAATGAAGATAGCGGTAAGTTATCGATGTCCCTGTTAACGTCAAACAAACGTCAAACATTATTTCTACCGGTTTTCAGTTTACTTTTATATACCTTTATATCGGAGAAATTGGTTGCCTGTAGACTGATTCTGTCTGCTTACTGTGATGTTTGTGTGGTTGGCGGTTTACTGAGGTTTTCTGAAAGGGTATGTTTACCGAGGATGTATGTGGACTGAGGTTGTAACTTTACTGACGATGTTGCCTGTAGACTGATGTTGTCTGCTTGCTGAGGTGTATGTTTGCTGATTGTTTATTGAGTTTGTCTGTTTACTGAGGTTTACCTGTTGATTGAGGTTGCCTGTAGACTGATGTTGTCTGCTTGCTGAGGTGTATGCTTACTGAGGTGTATGTTTGCTGACTGTTTATTGGGTTTGTCTGTTTACTGAGGTTACCTGTTGATTGAGGTTGCCTGTAGACTGATGTTGTCTGCTTGCTGAGGTGTATGCTTACTGAGGTGTATGTTTACTGACTGTTTATTGTGTTTGTTTGTTTACTGAGGTTACCTGTTGATTGAAGTTACCTGTAGACTGATGTTGTCTGCTTACTGATATGTGTGGTTGTCGGTTTACTGAGATTGTATGTTTATTGAGGTTACCTGTGGACTGAGTACTGAGATTGTAAATTTAATGAGTTTGCCTGTTTACTAAGTTGTCCTGTTTACTGGGGTTACCTGTTGATATATCCTGAAATATATTATTACATCACAGTACATTTTGGGTTGCTTACGCCGTGGATGACAGGTCCATAAACCGAGTGAGCAAATGATTAAATTCGTCCAGTATACCAGCTGATGACAATGGAGCCATATTACTTTTAGTGCTATATAAGTGAGGGGGAAATACCCAAATTTAGAGTCGTTCTCTCTCTCCATAGTAATAACAATGTTATGCCCCCCCCCCCACACCTCTAACAAACACGGAATCTGGCTACGTGCCTGTTGAGATCAGGCATGATGAGTATGCAAATGGTGATGTACCTCCATCGTTCTCCTGGGTGGTAGCGGTGGTGGGCATGATATTCGTATCTCTTTGTTCCTCACAGTATTTGAGCTGGTTCCCGAGACCGACCTGGTGCCTGGTGACGTCATGCAACTTCCGATCCGCGGTTGTCAAATGAGCTGTGATGCCGTACTCATCAGTGGTAACTGTATCGTCAACGAGAGCATGCTAACAGGTAACATTCCAATTGCTGATTTTATGCGCTCTATCAAAATATTAATTCAGATGAGTATATTTATACCTATCATTCACCCGTCTAAATCCACATATACTATATTTATGTCCCTGTAAATCCATTTCATTCATCCATCAGCACGCATCCATCTGCCTAATTAATCCCATCCATCTAATAATCTAATTATCCCCCGTCCGTCCATTTATGCACCCATCCGCTTCACATATCCAACCATTTGTCATATGTTCCCACCCTCTTCAAACCACTAACTCCTAATAAAAATAAATCTATCCACCGTACCCATCAAACAATCCCCTCTCCATTTCTTATACATACACGTATCCGCCCTCTGTGTTGACAGTCAATACATATGACCAGGATAACCGAGATGTGTAACCATTGATGTATTCAGCAGTTTTGACGTGCTAGACTGGAGCTACGTTTACTTATATTTGATGAGCGTGTATTTACCCCTATGATTATACCATGCGGGGAACGACGTTTAATCAGAACTATAGTGTTGTTCGTTTTTGTGCTTTGATAGGAGAGTCTGTTCCCATCACTAAGACGCCACTACCAAACCCACCAATACCACAGGATAGCCCGCCCATGATGTTCAACCCAGAGAACCACAAACGTCACACCCTTTTCTGTGGGACACAGGTGATACAAAGCCGACGCATAGGAAGAAAGTCAGTCGTTGCCGTGGTGATCAGAACAGGTATCCCCCTCCTTCATAACCAAATAGGTAACACACGAAAAGGTGGTTGTCATGACGTCACGTTTCAATGTTGAATATTGTTGACGTTAGTTGAATGTTGGTTGTCAGTGGGATTTCATTGTTGTTGCAGGTGACGTCAATTCAACGTTGTGGCCAGTGACGCCATTTCGATGTTGATAACAAATTAACGGTGATGACGTAACTGCAGACCTCAAATGAAATGACTTCCATAGGAACTAGGGACGTTTTAGAATTGTATGCTACATAAAAATGGGGTCTTTATAAATTGTACCCAGCAATTGTACCCAACAACCACCCCTGCATTTAAGTGTAAGCTTCTGGATCCACCCATTGTCTGATTAGTTTAACGTTGCTTCTTTTCCACGCAGGTTTTGACACCACCAAGGGTATTTTAGTGAGGTCCATCCTGTTTCCTAAACCCATGGATTTCAAACTTTATCGAGATGCTATGCGGTTCATCCTGGTCTTAGCGTGCGTTGGTAAGAGTATTACGATTGAACTTTATGCTTGAAAATATATAAGCACAAAGAAATATCTAGAGGATTGTCATCATTAGATTTATCTGAGTATATGAAGGTCGAGATTATGGGGGAGTGGGAGGGGGTAATATCAGGTATCATTATATTTATCAGAGAAATATAAATACGTCATGTAAATATGAAGGTCGATATTCCCGGAGGTATTGATCCTTATTTTCATACTTGATTTGATACTGCAATGAATTCATGCGATGATGAAGACGTATGTGTGCTCAAAACAGTTGATTGGAACTGAGCTAACTCAGTGTGGGTAACGTATGTAAGAATGCGTATCATACTTATATAGCCTACTATATAAATCACTCATAGTGAGCAAAATAAAAATAATATTAGGGTCAATACACTACTTGCTATTTATCTTCCTCTTATTAAATATAATAATCCTATTAATTTCAGTAGAGCTCAAAAGTCACTTGAGGTCGACAGAAGTCAACCGTAAAACTAGGCTAACTGAACAATCCTAACTTCTCCACTAGTTGGTAAATCTTCCTGACATTAAGTACATAATGTACTCAACAGTGCTAACTTTATAGTTGGTTTACATGTCAATCACCGTAAAAACCCAACTCCCTATCAATAAACGTATTGATTTTAGTACAGGTTAAAACTCATTTGAAGTTAATATTTTGGGCATCAAAACCACTAAACGTCATTGTTATGTGGTTGTGGCTTCCTCTTAACCCACCCATTGAGTCCCAGACATCACAATTGGGCTTCAGCTGTTCCATTTAACCAACGTCTCCTTACGTGATTATTGAGCAATCTCTGTATTCCCGACAGTATACATCATTGTATTTTTGCAACCTCTACGTCATTTAAAATCTAGCGCTCCCATTATTTAGCTGCTCACATCATGGTTAGGGACTGTCATGTTTGCAGATAATATATAATATGATAACAAAATGACAATCCACGGATTTCATTACTATCACCAGTTTTGCTATTTCCTTTAGCTATTCATATTCTATAATTTAAGGATGAAAACCTTACTCTTTGACAAAATGCTTACCCAAACTATTTAGCAAGTTTTAGAATGTAGCATTCAGGTCATTGTACAAATGACAGACATATCATTATACATGTACATTATATACAGGGATCACTAGTAAAATTCAACCAATGTAATACTCAACCAATCATGATCAATTTGGGAGTTGCTAGTTAAACCAGAGTGTAGCAACTCCTTGTTTCAACTATAACAATAGAATGCCCATTATAAAAAAGTTTACATATATAATACTGTTGATTGATCAAGTGTGTATATTCTTATTAATATAAACGTAAGCACGTCAGTGTATGTGGTCCTATTGCTCTGTTGACCTACTGTATTGATGGTCCATTGATGATACCATAAATGCTGGCATAGGTATGTTGATATATATGTTTCCATGGGCCGATAAAAATAGGTACACATGTCAGTAACATATATTTTAATATGGGGTGATGTAGGGGGTTTTGCGTCTCTACAAGCCTGGGGCAGGGTAGAGACAAAATGTTTTCTTTTTTTATAAATTTATAAGTAATAAGTTTTAAGGTATGCCACCGTATTGTTCAGTCCAAATGTCACCATACAAAATTATATACCAGCCTTGCAGGGTATTTTCAGGGCTGTATAGTAAAGACATAATTGGAAAATGTCTCTTCGCGTAATCTTTGTCCACACACACACACCCACACACACAAACTCACAACATTTTGCACGTTTTGACCTTAACCACAAAGGCGGATTATCGGTCACCCATAGATTCCCCACCACTTAATATAATAAGTCATATAGTCAGCAAGGGGTAATATAGGGTTTAACTTAACTCCAGTAGTCGCCCCTACAAATAGTCCCCTGCCTCTCATTAGGCGTCACCCCATGTGGTGGTTTTGAAACAATCCAAACCCGAAATCTTATTCCCTTTTCGCCTGCTCCCCAGTCATCGGAAAGTGGGTTGTAAACGCTATTAACAAATTAATTTTAAGACAGTTACAATGATTCCACCATGTTTTTTTCCATGAATACTGTATGTGTAAACAAACCCATATAAAAACATTATAATATTCAATACTTTTAAATATACAATATTAGTTACAGTAGTTATTTTAGGCTTTGTTGATATACTTGTTTGTTTCATATACAGGAAATGATAACGCTAAAGGGAAGTAAATGAAGAAACCTCCCAGATAAAATTACATTGTTGCCAGGACATTCGATGAAATCCTAAACATGTGTACAATATAAAAATACAGTGATAGTAAGTTATAGTATAACCACGTGTAAATATGCGGGACTTTCAAATATTTTATCCAGAACTCTCGTATAATATATGTGATTTGAATTAAACGGATACTCGTATCGTGATAAATGAGCAATGTTGAAATCATGTTATAAAGACATGCACCATCCACACAAACCGTGCTAACAACTAATGGTTCAGTCAAATGACATGCTATGTTGCTTGTATTTTGTTTCTAGTTAGAGCCGGCCACACGATTTGTCTCAAAAAGAAATTAATTAAAATTGGTTTAATTTGACATTGTCATATACACTGTATATACTTATACGGCTCTAACACGGCTACAATTTACAAACTAACAACAAAGGTATGACGTTTGAGTAAATTTTAATTTTGAAACAGATTTACGGTAAATTAAGATACATCAGGGTCATTGATAGTTTGATCATATTATTGTTGCAAATGCCACAGCCACAGAACAGACACATACTTTACCACCCCACCCTTCCTCGTTTGCTTTTCACTCCTGCCTCTTTTTCTTTCCCAAATTGTTCCCAAGTCTACCAAATTAAATGTACAATTAGGAAAGAATTCAATACACATTTAACTGTGTGTCTGTATATAAAATTGTGTTTGTGACATCAAGAAGGGAATGTTGATGTACATTATTTATTGTTGTTAGATAACCCCTTCTGGTTATAGGGACATGTCAATATTGATGAGGTGGATTTATCTTAATACTTGTAAAAATAAACTTCTCTGAAGATGTAAACTCATATTAATTGAAATCATAAATTGCAACTAGATGGAAATGAATTGATTTTAAGCAGCAATCATTGTGATGATTTGTCCCACCAACATTCATATATTTGACGCACCCAAATGTTCGTCATTGCCAAAGCTGTATATAAACCTATATCAAACTAACGGATAGCTTATGTTGTTGCAATTGTTAAACAGAAATATACAGTCAATTAATTTTAAACTCGTATGTGAAAGAGAAAGCTGGCAGTGTAATATAAGAAGTTCAAGGAAACGCCCGGAAATCTAGACGGTGGTTATGATACACAGATAGTTTGATATGTGTGTGGCTGTGTTTGCATGGTATACTGTATTGTAAGTGATGTTTTAACATGTTTTAGAATATGCTTATCTTTGAGTAACTGTAATATATGTATTAAGAAACTTATGGATTATATGGAAAGGCACCTGAATATAAATGGACAGAAACCTACTTCCAAAACAAGAGAGTCAAGGGGTTTTATTGGGAAATGTGCGTTAAATGTGCGTCGTTGGTGTTTCCATGCAGTTGTATTTCAATTTACATGATATTATATA
The DNA here is from genome assembly GCA_027574765.1 of Molpadia intermedia. Taxonomy (NCBI): domain Eukaryota; kingdom Metazoa; phylum Echinodermata; class Holothuroidea; order Molpadida; family Molpadiidae; genus Molpadia; species Molpadia intermedia. The sequence continues at coordinate 2,062 of JAODAF010160747.1, read as the reverse complement.
AATAATTTATATTGTGCCCTCGTAAGTTTGCTTTTCGTTGTTCACAAATGCTCAATGAATCACTTCCCGATATCTCTGTTCAAAAAATAGATGTATATAGAAATGGATGGTGTTTTCAGTTGCGGCTAAATAGCATGGTGAAACTTTCTCCAACCGGATATCCTATCCGACAATCCAGACTCATAGCCTTGTTGGTAAGGGCCACTGTGCGTTTATAGCAGGATGTCCTGGGTCGAATGTCAAAGGAGCATGCGTTTTCCCCACTGATCAATATCCTTCCTCTAAGGGTTTTCTTAATTGAATAGCTAAAACATAGTTTACAAAAAAGTGTAGTACTCAGTCATGTACAGTCATAAACGGTTGAACCTCAATACAAAACATTTTAGTAAAGTAAAATAAAGAGTCAGGTATGGTGATCAATAGCAACATTTAAACCATTGAGTACCGTAGTTACACTTTCTCTCCGAGAGCAAAATATTGCGTTACAGTCTCGTCACACATTCTCACTACTAAACAACAAAATGTCTGACAGCACGGCATGATATCTCATTCATTAAAAGTAGCTGCAAAGTATTCACCTTAAACTTCACTACAATAACACTTGTACCATCCCAAATTACATTTCTCTGATTCAGAAAGTGATACATAGTAAATCGTTATATAGTTGTACTCTGACTTTCCTGGTTCTTATACACCACTCCCGCTCTACCTAAACATACACAAGATGTGTTGTAGATGGCACTGAAACGGCATTCAAAACAGTGTTTGTGCCATCAGATCAGCATTTCTTTATACCATCTGTTTTAATCAACATATTCACTACAAATAATAAAATAATACTACTGTACAAAGTATATCCATGGGTGCATTTGCTGACGTTGGAAAAACAAATAGCAATATTAACAGTAACGTGCCGCTAGGCTAATCATACAACAGGGCGCCACCCATATGTAATGTACGGTATGTTTCCCGCACGTACAGAGTTTTCCGTCAATTAATATAATGTCGATATTGTAACCGAAATGTTTTGTATTTCCGGGATAGCGTCCTCTACCCTAGTATACTTGTATCAATCCCTTTAGTATGTACCAGGATAAATTGGGGCAGGTTTTCAACCGCTCTAGGAACCCTTGATCTTCTGATCTGGGATTGAGTAATCACTCTAGTTCGATTCTCGTATTTGTTTTGATTTTAAAGAAGGTTTTGTTTAAGACGTTGTCAAATTATGTATAGTGGGGAATTTCTGAAATAGGACACCTGGTACGGACTATCCTGGTCTATTATATACCCTGGGTACGGGCCCTGGTATAAGGTGTGTACCTTAATAAGTAAAATTGTAGCATTTTGTAATAAAATCTCTGGGATTTGCAGAGAGGGCACGTTCTTGATCTGAAATTCTCTCTTGAAGCATCACTGTTATATTTGTATTCATAAACGTTTTTATTTTGTTCAACTTGCTGTATTTTATTTGAAGTTGTCCAGTACAAGATCAGCGGAATAAACATGCAAGTATTTCACTATTATTATTTAACAATTAGCAAGTAGGCAAATTGCTACGAATCAGTTTCGGACCAACGTCCAACATTTCAGTTATATTAATATCTGAGTCAGTCCATAATGCTCCAGGCGGAGTCAATGTGAGCAGTTCGATGTTCATCATGTAAATTGGCATGAGCGAGAGTCTACTCAAAGTTTGTTGTAAGGAGCACAGCAATGCTCATTGAGTATAGCAACTACAGACGGTTTGAGGCCAAAAATACGAGACTAGTATAACTAGCCTATACTTCTTCCAAATGTTATGAGTAATTACTTGCTCGTTGTATAGCGTTATGCTAAATAATGTATGTCATGTTATGTTAAAATTATTTTTCCGTAATGTGGCATTGTTATTTATTGAGTAGAGGAGTGACCGAATTATATTACTTTAATCTTTCTTAACTCTCTTGCGTTTCTGACTTGATATACTCTGTCTCTACACTCTAAGAATCGTAATCTAGCAAATGAGAGGCCCAAATTCGGCCGGCGTTACAATATCATTGTTGTCTATAACCGCTATGGTGCG
>JAODAF010160636.1:0-10150 GCA_027574765.1 Molpadia intermedia | reverse complement strand
CTCAACTATCATCATTTCCGGCGATCTAGGGGTACCTTTTTTCAAAAATTTCTCAGTACGCTCCGCGCCAACCGATGCTGGCGCTCCGCTTAGATAGTAACAAAATCAGGATTCGGCCGCCCCATAAAAAATCTGGGCCACGTCAGCCCCCCAGCGAAAAATACCTTCCTACGCCACTGATGTACATATCTTCTTCTGTTAACACCCCCTCCTAAAAATCGTAATCCTCATCGCCAGCACCGTACATACATAAATAAAATGAGCTTACCACACAATATATATACATTACATATTTTATTATTAATTGTTATTAATATGAATTGCGCCATCCCAAACAATTTTGCAACTTCTGTCACAAGAGAGGCGCGATCTTATTCCAAAAATAGAGGACGCCATCGCAATTTAAAATTATAATTCTACTGCACGTCCGTGGTAAGCTTCATATAAACGAGCGCCATCTAATTTTGTAAATCGATGTTCACCTAAAAGCTTGAAGACAAAAAAACATGATGGTAAACAAAATCTATTATATGTTGTAGGCGTTAAGGTGAGTTGTGGTGTGCTCCTTACCAAATCGCGGTGCCGCCCAGCTAACCTCACAAGAAGCAAACAATATAGCCAAAACATATCCCCAATTGTGGTATAGATAATGTTGGTTACCATTAGATGATGTTGGCTTCCTTGTGCCTCACTGTTAACAAAGCCCTCGCTACGCCATTGAGGGTACTGACCTGACACTAAGACTAGTGCGGTACCTGGTTTTCACGATTTTTACTAATTGTTACTAATCTCCAAACAAAGAACAAAGTCTAATTGTTTCCAATTGGCCTACATGAGACCAACAATCTATATCTATATAACTATATTAATAAGTTTTGTGATTTAATCCAGATTACTCAGAAGAAGAAAATCAATAACAAATGTACGTCACCAATGTGTCAGAGTAATGGTTAATCCAAAATACGAAATGGACGGTACCAGTGATGTACGGTACGGAATAGACGGTACCAGTGATGCACGCTACGGAATAGACGGTACCAGTGATGCACGCTACGGAATGGACGGTACCAGTGATACACGTTACGGAATGGACGGTACCAGTGATACACGCTACGGAATGGACGGTACCAGTGATGCACGCTACGGAATGGACGGTACCAGTGATGCACGCTACGGAATGGACGGTACCAGTGATGCACGCTACGAAATAGACGGTACCAGTGATACACGCTACGGAATGGACGGTACCAATGATGTACGCTACGGAATGGACGGTACCAGTGATGCACGCTAGAAATTCGGGACGGCAATGGTGTCATCAAAGCAAGCACTGATCTGTTTGAGGGTAATAATTAACCCTACCTATAAATAGGGATTGGACGAATGTGCGATTTTGATCGCTAAAAAACGCACCGCAATATTTAAAAGACGCGAAAAATCGCGATTGATATTGCATTGTTCATGCATATTTCCAATGCCATGTTCCGGTTCAATTCGCGAATGTTTTCACACGCGATTGACAGAAAAAACATAAATTTGCTGAATTTTGCTATAAACTGAGTATGAAAAATTTACATTTTCGGCAATAAACGCAATAAATCTCAAAAACCGCGAATTGCGCCACAAAAAAACGCGATCGCGCATTTGTCCTATCCCTACCTATAGACTCACGGTGTTAGTCGATCGAGGAGAGCCGAAGGATATACGTCTTTACAGGTCCACGGACTCCACGCAGAGCCCAAAACTAAAGCAGTAGCCCGAGTTATTTTTTAAACAAATTGAAATATTCAGCGATTGCTATGACGTCACCCGAGTCTTGTATTTTCAGATTACCGGCCTACTCGGTTCAGGAAAGATGAAGCAATTCTTCTAAACATGGGGAGGACTGGGTTGGGATCGAGTTGAGCCGTGCCATGGTATAGATTGATCTGAAAGTATATGGAGAGAAAACTTGATGGGATGTGAGTGGATAGGCGGGTGAAATGGTGATTCTGGTGGTATACGTGCGGTCTCCCTATATCACATATACTGAAAAATATTTTGATGTTTTTGGTTTGGTGTTTTTATTAAAACAAAAACATATTATTAATATTTAAGTTTGTGAGTATCGACAAGGAGTGGCGAAATTCAGAAATAGGTAAACGCCCTCCTACTCCCGAGAAAGGTTGGCGCTATGCTACTAGGCACATCGATTAGTTTAATTAACCCTTAAACTACCAGTGTTGCAATTTTCGCAACAGGGTCGTCACAGGCTCCCGAGGGCGCCGCCTTCGTCCTCTGTGGGCGCATTCCGGGGTTACGTAATAGCTTCACGGTCGGGTAACCCGGGTACATGCCCGTAAAAGCCGGTAAGCAACGCAGTGACGAGGTCCCCGTCAACAAGGAAAGACGTGTTGCACTGTAGATACAACGCAGTTGTCTAAGAGTTAACAAATGCAAACGCTAAAATAGGTAAACGCCCTCCTACTCCCGAGAAAGGTAAGAGTTAATTTTACTTATCTTTCTGCGTTTTTTCTTTCCATTGAAAGATCGATCAATAAAATTCGATTTCAGCGAAAAGCGATAGGGTTCATCTATTCACTGTGGCAAACATACATCATTCTCTTGTTGAGTTATCGCATGCACAAGACAAAGCGTCACACACGCACACTTATGCAATTGAAATGCACAGCATGGAACTAAAACCAAAATGTAACGCTTTAGGAGGTCTGTCAACGTCGGTCTGTAGAAGAGGTTCTCAGTGTGCTTCCGATAACGACGTCATTTGGTCAGACGTCGGGTAGCAGCTTATTAACGTTGTTATATCGAGATAGTTTAGTCGCGGCGAATACCTTAACCTAACGGAATGAACGAAATATATATTGCAACCGAGCTATATGCGAGTTTAAAGTAATTTCCAGTACTTCTTGAAACCTGATATACAGTGATATAAAATCTTGGTACGAAAGCACGTTATTGTTATGGAGACATTGTATCTTGTTTAACGGTGAAAAGCTAGCATATTAACGCAGCACCACCTGTCGACAAGTATACTCGGGTTTCAGAATATGAGGTAAAATAATAGAGTTTCTCGATGGGAAACGATTTTTAGGAATCGTTTCAATATTTTTAATTCAAATGCTCATTTCTTAATGGAAAGCCTGGCTTTTGCAACCACTCTATTGATTTGAGTAACATATAACATATATACGTATAACATCAAATATTGATGCATGATGATAGTAACGTTTTAGGCAAGATAAATCAAATATGGTGGAGACGTGGTTTATGACGTCATATGTTTAGTGTCTTCGTGGTTGGCACGCAAATATTGCAATAAATTTGGGGCTATTATACCCCTATAATTAGCGAAGAGCTGATACCAAACTTTAAGTTTTTATCGTAAGATAAACCGTTGTTCCAATTTTTCAAACGTTTCAACAAAATGGCGTTTTGAAAAAGGTTTGCGTTGCAACCTTAAGATGTACGCCGATGTGTTTTTCTATACTATCGATGACTTTCCTTGAATTAATCTAACTCCACCTGTCGCCAGATTACAAACAGAGTTTTCGAAATGGACAGTGGTGTTCGGTTTCCCTCATAGATAACGAAAGTAGACAAGAACGTTTATTAAAGATTTATAACCTAGATTTTTTATTTCCGGCTATAATCCGTTTTTTTTTCTTTATCGTCAAGTAAACCACCTGCTTCAAATATTAAATGCTCGCTCTGTGAGTATCATATTGTAACCACACTAGAGTGGTTCTACCTGTTTCTACAGCCATTAATAAGCATTCAAAGTTGCTTCACTCGGAATTGCAATTAATAATAAAATTTATCTTTTCGTGAATCCATGTTAACATGGGGAGGGGTTTGGGCGGTATCTTCGCCGATTCGTTATATCATGTATAGTGAACAACATATGTATTTCCAAACGAGGTTCTAGCCAAAATATTTTATGGGGCTAATATATTCCTGGTGATGTTTTGTATATATTCCTGGTTATAACTCCTGATTTATATGAATTTGGGAGAACTAGACAAAAATGTTTGTCCCCTTAACCCCACCGCCCACACTCCCATTCTATGTCCGGCCGACTGTCGATCCTGTGTTGCGCTCTCGACACTGCTTGGTCCAGAAAGAGTTAATAAGTAATAAAAGTTACTACACTCCTTGCTGTTTTAACTGTAATTGTTCTTCGTTGATTTCCTTTCTTAGCATAACCAGAAAACCAAAAAAGGCTTTGTGATTCCTTGCCTTATTTTCAAATTTCAAACTTGCAGTAGTTTTTTTTCTGGTTTACGAAACAAACGGCTTGTCTACTCACTATCGTAACTTATATATCATTGAGTTTATTACAATGTTGTTACAACCGATAATGTAGTAATTGACCGATAATGTATCAATAACCGATACTGTAACAAAAATCGACCGATACTGTATCACCAACCGTTTGGCCAAAAATTTGGCCTTCAAAAATAATTTGGCCTAAAAAAGTTTATCCCAAATAGCACTGTAGGACCAATGGGCTATAGGACCAATGTGCTGTAGGACTGTTACAACCGATAATGATACAATTGACCGATAATGAATCAGTAACCGATAATGATATAAAAATTGACCGATAATGAATTACTAACCGATAATGAAATAACTTTTAACCGATAATGAAGTAACTTTTCTAACCGATAATGAATCACCACCTCAACCGATAATGAAGTAAAAAGAAATCTAACTGATAATGAATCAACGTTAACCATACAAATTTTAACCGATAATGAATCAACATAATTAAATTTTTGGAAGGCAATTTTTTTTTGGAGGCTAAATTTTTTAAATTTGTTAAGCAATTTTTTTTTTAGAGGCCACATTTTTAACGGGGATCAATGAGACTGGGACCAATGAGACGGGGACCAATGTCGTCATATTTGTTGTTCGCTATGGCGTTGTACGCGCCAAAAGGGACACATCATCATATGAGTTTAGACCGTATGAAAGTAAGCCGTATGGCCCGTACAACAACAACTTATGGCCCGTAAGCAGTTATTTTACGACGCTAAGCGACCACCGAAGCGGAAGAGGTCATTACGACCTATGAATCAAAGTAGACCGAATAAAAGTTGGCCGTATGAAAGTTGACCGTATGAAAGTTGGCCGTATGAAAGTTGACCGTATGAAAATAGACCATATGAAAATAGACCATATGAAAGTACACCATATGAAAATAGATCATATGAAAATAGACCGTATGAAAATTAGCCATATGAAATTAGGTCATCTGAATATATACCATATGAGTTACATCGTCATTTGAGAATACATCACCATATGAGTTGAGACCATATGAAAGTACACCACCATATGAAAATACATCGTCATATAAGGTGTCCCCTTTGGCGTTCCATAGCATACACACTGTACTGAAAAAAGTGTCACCAACAAAATGGCTGTATACTACTTAAGCAAACCATGCATAGCGGAATGATAATTAATCGGCATACTTTACTGATTATAAAACATAAGGATCGCAATTAAATTGAATTTAAATTAAGCATTTTGCCACGAAATTCGATTATAACTTAATTACGGTGGGGTCCGCTCTATGGTCCGCCGTCTCATTGGTCCCTACCCTACGAACTTTTTATGTAACGGATACGTTTCCGTTACGTAACATTTTTCGTATAGGATACGTAAATCTGTGGACGCTTTGTTACGTATCTTTACGAAACATACGAAACGTATCTGAAACGTAATTGTTACGTAACGCCTGGAATTTATTTACCTAACAGTTACGTTAATGTTACGTAACATATTTTGCTTTATTAGGTGATATTTAAACTGAAATGACTTTTAACAATTACAGTGTGGCTATCAAGGTACCAAACCCTATGTGTAACAATACTGCTACGTAACATTGAAATAACATTGTGCTTATTAAATTATTATTGAACAGTCACAGTTACGTAACAATGTTACGTAGCAATGTTTCATAAAGATACGCAAACAAAGCATCCACAGATTTACGTATCCGTTACCAAATATTTTTACGTATCTGATACGAACTTGTTACGTAGCATGTTTGTACGGTATGGTCAGCCGTCTGATTGCCTTGGTCCCCCGTCTCATTGGTCCCCGTCAAAGAACTTGACCTCGAAAAGAATTTTGCCATAAAAAAAATTGGCCTCCAAAAAAAATTGGCCTTCCAAAAATTTAATTATGTTGATTCATTATCGGGTAAAATTTGTATGGTTAACGTTGATTCATTATCGGTTAGATTTATTTTTACTTCATTATCGGCTAAAAGTTACTTCATTATCGGTTAGTGATTCTTTATCGGTCAATTTTTATATCATTATCGGCTAGAGATTCACTATCTGTCATTTGTATCATTATCGGTTGTAACACACGTGCATGAAACGCGTGGTATGTCGATGAAACACTAACGGCGGCACTTCTGTGACTTTCGTAAAATGTGATCCGATCAGTAGGCTACATTGTGTGTATGCGGCAAACAGGCTATGCTATTTCGCCATGATATTCTCGGGTCTCGGGATAGTCATTCAACTAATTATTAAGGCCTGGATTTTGGGGTAAGCCTTCAATCGATTTCACTGCTTGTATCGTTACATGGGACTACAGCCAATGCTTAATTAACCCAAGTAAAAAACGTGGATAAATTAATCAAGCAGAAAACACCTCTTAAGGACTCTTAATTATTCAAAAATTTCCACAAGGCAGGGGAGAGGCACCCTAGAGGGCACCCCCTGAACTTATACCCCTCCACATCATAACCTCCTTCCCAACCACATCATCCATGATGGAGTTGAAAACCGTATACATTTCCTCAAAAGTGCCCTTTCGAGTTGGTGCCCCCTCATATTGAAACAACTTCCGCCGCCCCTGGATCCCTGGGTGACATTTGACCTACATTTCCTGATAGCCAACTATCGAAGGATCATTGTGACCAACTTTCATTAAATGACAAAATCAAATGCAGAATGAAACAGCTCAAGCCTTTCGTAGTAAATATTTTCCTCATGGAAGCTTTCATTGTAAATTCTTACCTAATATATTCTAACTACAGTTTATTTGGTGTTGGAAAAATTGCTTAACAGTACATATACACCAACACTATGTATCAGTATACTGTTACTCTACTATGCAGTCTCCCTTGTATATACTGTTATGGTATCCAGGGGAGTTTGACCATTAATGCACAGAGCTTCATAGAGCTTGTTAAAGGGATGGAGTAAGATTGGAAATAAAAAAGTAAGAATAATAGTACATGACCTATTATTAATTATGCTTACGGGACCTTTGACTTCAAATTCCCGAGTACCATCCCAAGGAATATCAAGAACCACTTTGAAGATAATCCATCTACAAGACAGTTTAAAGTATTTCAGTGAATGAACTAAGATGAACTTTGAATTAAAATTCACGAACAGCCCATATGGTTTACTACTTAACAATTAACAAATTATTAAAAAATATTTTGCAATAAATTTCTCTATGACAATGTGGTGTCTTATGAGATGTAATTTTAATTCGAAAGATTTCAAAGTTGTTGTATTTTTCACCAATGGTACATTAAGTCTGGAAATTCATGACGAAGCTACAATTAAGGAGTACATTGTTGGAAGTGTTGGAGGAAGGGGGAGGCACTTTGGTCCAAATTGCATATAAGCTATATTTCTCTGAGTGGGAGAAGGGTAAAGTATACACAGCGCGATAAAATGGGTCAGTGTGTGCATTCCCCTGTAATGACTCATGTGTGCTACCCCTGTACGTAGCGGTCGTAGCCTCGCCACACACGAAGCCGACCGTAATATATAATGCAACGTATGTGACGTACTCTCTACCCGCACCAAAATCAAAATGAAAGCACGCCATTATTTTATTCAGAGGTTCTTTACGACGTGCGTTTCTTGTAGTTCTTGTAGTATGATAGAAAACTAGATAGGTATATTTATTATTAGGCTAATAACACGATCGAGATGAAATTAACAAACTGTTGATTTGTTGAATTACAAGCTAACATGCATGTTTATCCAAATTGTTTTGAGTGATCATTTTGATGCATTTTTTCGGAGGGCTACAAATCTCATTTGGAGTGGCAAGTGGTGGGGCAAGGTGTCTGACTGGTGGGGCTCTTGCCCCCCTGCACCCTTCCCCCCCCCCACGGCTGGTTACGCCACTGTATTAAACCAAACATACCAGCTATCCTTTTTTCCCAGAATCTTATTATTTTGAGACCTACTATGAAAATGTTCAATTGCCAATCGGCCCCCATGGTTTCTGCAAATCTTCCTATTTATCCTACTACTTGGAAACTTTCCATATTCATGCAGGTTATGCAAATTATAATCAATCAGATTATTGGGTATCTAACTAAATATTCATTCATATAAATATGATAAAGGTGTCTCTTACTGATGCTCCTAAGAACCAATCAGCAGTTGCCTCATTAGTTAGAATCGATCTGTCAGAAAAAAAGTTCACATACAACTTGAGAGCTTTGTAGTGACAGTCACCACGATTTTTCCCATCAGTAAGATTTGATTAATTCAGAACCAATTCAGATTTGATTAAGAGAACCAATATACAATGAATCGGTAAAGTTTAACAATGTGAATTGTTTGTGCTTTTTCCAAAGTCCCGTATTTTCAATCTACTGAGCTTACCATACTTGAAATTGTGACAATGTTGAGGAGAAGATTTTGAAAACATCTATAAACAAAAACGATGATGGAGTTTCAAGGACATGATTAAATATGGTCTATATAACGTCAAACAATAACATATTTTTTCTATTCACATCAGCTGTAGTTTTTCTTGATTTATTTAGACTAATCTAATCGCTGATAATCTAGTGTTTGCATATCAAGGCCAAAAGTATCAATTTTGCAATGGAATCACTTTCCATTTTGTTTCATATTTTCAGCTAAAAGAAAACATAGAGGCACTCTTTACCAAGTTTGTTGGAGATGGGAAAGCAACCATACGAATAAAAGAACCGCCACAAGACCTACTACTAAGCAAGGTGATTCACACTTTAATACAGACCCATCAATATATGCAAGGTGATATCCCAGCTGAAAATTCTAGTTCTTTGGCCAGTTGGAAAGTCAACAGGCAATATTTCTGAAACCAACTGGTGCCTCTGTTTATAAAGCATGCAATCACTTTAGTCTGTGAAACCAGTTTGAAAAGTTAAATCCTCTCCCCAATTACTGTACCTGTTAATACCAGTTAAAACTAGTTGAAACCTGTTCAACATATCAACTGGAATGTTCTGCTGGAACTGAAACTTACAGATCCATCAATCATACAGGGATGTGCCCAGGAAAATATGAGTGCTGGGCAACAGTTTGTGGCGACCATTTGCGTTTCAGAGTCTGATTGGTTTAGTGTTTACATGGGTTACCCCTGCAGTTACCGACCCGACAAGGTACATACCCAATACCGGAGTACAAAACAAAATTTCTTTGTCTTCATTTCATCGTTGTTGTGTTTATTGTTTTCGCACATTTCTTCCTTCTTTATCGATTGGTTGCAACTGTACTAGACTAGGGCTGTCAACGTTTAGCATTTCAATTTACTTTTAAGCGCCTGAAAAAGCGATCATTTAATCGCTAATCACATTTTTGATTCTGTGAATTAATGTTGCCTCAGTCTTCAGAACGCTACTTGCAAGGCATGCATTATATTCTACTCAGGGATGTGCGGTCATGTGCCCATTTCAATGTCATACAATTTGTAAACTGGTGTTTTCACCGGGTGCAAATTTTCTACCCGGGTACCCAACTACAATTAGCTGTTGGGTACCCGACTGTTGTGTAACTAACACTAAACCGAAGATTCATAGCACTTGCATAGTACTTTACAGTCTACACTGCTTAAAATATCGTTCAGTACTGTACTTTATTAGATGAATACTGAACCTAATGACCCACAAGACTACAAGAAAAAATACTGATGTTGCATTCACTAGCTAACAATCTTTGCACAAAATAAACAAAACATTTGCAAGGTTTAAATTAGGTCTATCACTAACATTACGTTAAGCTTTACATTGGGCTAAGCACACAGGCCTGGACACCCTTTAGACGCGATAATACTTGGCTTAGGAAGAGAAGTAGAAACCTTTACCCACCTGGCATAGAATTAT
>JAODAF010160525.1:0-10150 GCA_027574765.1 Molpadia intermedia | reverse complement strand
CATTATGTTTGTAAGAGTTACAAAGTATTTAAAATCTTTTGAAAGTTTTTATTTGTTAGTTTATCAATAAAATACATATGTAATACCATTCACAAACAACCTACTTTTGTGAAATAAAGAACAATTACCCATGACGGACTGTGCGTGAAAATTATTTTGATAATTGTGTAAGATGAGAGTTCATTATCGTGATACCGATATACCGCGGTAATTTTCGAATTAGCTACCGGTATTGAAAATTTGCAATACCGCCCAAGCCTAAACCACACTCAAATTTGAATCTGGTTTACATTGTGTAGTTGGTATTTTACATGATAAATAAACCTATTTATACTGTATGTAGAAAATGTAGTTTATGTTTTGGTTCCGTGCTTCAACTTCGTATCAAATTGGACATGTTGCCTTCTCGCTTGGCATTAGAATTTGAACATGGAAGACACGATGATCCATAACTGAAATGGGCTGTGAAACTGTGTTCACATTAAATTGGAATAAAGCCATGGTGCCCATGTCTCTATATCAGATTCGAACAGGGTATGACGTCTAATCAAATATTAATATCCTTCTGCAAAATATTGCACAAGTGCATCTCTGGAGGAAACAGCGCGGATGTTATCTCTTTCGTTGTTGGCAATTCTTTCATGCATTTGCTGATGCCTATACTCTTCTGCTTCCGCTAGCCAATTGTCATTTACTTCATCCCTCCTTGACTCACATATGTTGTGCAGGATGCAGCAAGCTATGACCTGAGCAGGCAAGTTGGTTATATCAGTGTCATTTCTTTTCATTAAACTACGCCATCTCCCTTTCAATCTTCCAAATGCATTTTCAACTACCATCCGTGCTCTACTCAGTCTGTAATTGAAAAGTTTCTGATCCTCTGTCAGTCGACCGGTGTCTGCAAACCCCTTCATCAGCCAGGGTAGTAGTGGGTAGGCTGGGTCCCCCAATATCAATATGGGTACCTCCACACCACAAATGGTGCGACAGAGCTGTGAATATGTAAAAATACATTTATATTAGTGAGCTATGTCCAGTGGTTTAACCTGAAAAGTTCACTGCCTTTACTCCATAAATAAGTAAATTAAAAACGTAAATATATACTGCGTGCATGCTATGTGATATCATCACTATAAGCAACATGTCACATGTAAATTGTTTATGTCGCCCCCACCCCCTTACGCTCTCTCTGTTACAAAATATACGCACCCCCCAGATATATGATATATTGAGTAGGCCTAAAGGTGATTCTGTATACAGTAATAATATATTAAGTACGGTAAACAAAAGCCCTTACTATTTATGGGACTTGAGGAAATGTTGAAAACCTATATCTTAATTAACCATGCAACAACCGCAGCTGGGGAGTTTTTCCGGCCCCCCTTGTATTTATATTCATATCAAATCAGAGATTTTTTAGGTTAATTACAAGTATACATATATTTGATGTAGAAAACGTGGGGAATCTGAAAAACAACAATTTTTTTTAATTATGCAATTTTTTTAAATTGGATGACCTAATTACTAATAAAATCGCCATTTTTTTTTCTTCTGAAATCCAAACCGCCCACCTTACTTAGTAATTCTTCCTGAGTAAATAGAAGCCTCTATTATGATTATTGGAGTTCATTTGACAAAGTTATGATAAAAAGAAAGAGTGTAATTTGATCTGGGTGTAATTTGATCCGGGTCAAAAAGACTATAATATCGCGCAAGTGGCCTAAACGTTGTAGCATATGGGATCGTTATGCCGACGTTTGTTTCTGTTTTTTTTTTAATCCTATTTTTTTTTTTTTAATTCTTCTATAAAGGACATCAGGAGATGTTTATCCTAAGTATTGTTTTTATATTTTTAATTTGAAGAAAATACCTAATTTCTCAACTTGGAACCCCGTTCGTTCCCATTGACTTTTGCACACAAAATATGTTACGTCGGCAATTCGGATTTTTTGTTTGTTTTTTGAATCATTATAATTTTTTTTCTTTTCTTATGATTCTTCTATAAAGGACATCAGGAGATGTTTATTTACATCATATATCTTAGTTTCCTACCTAAGTAATGTTTTTATATTTTTAATTTGAAGAAAATACCTAATTTCTCAACTTGGAACCATGTTCGTTCCCATTGACTTTTGCACACAAAATATGTTACGTCGGCAATTCGGCATTTGGTTTCTAAATTTTTTATTTTTGTTTTTTTCCTATACTTCTTCTATAAAAGACATCAGGAGATGTTTATTTACATAATATATCTTAGTCTCATACCTAGGTATTGTTTTTATATTTTATTTTGACGAAAATACGTACCGAATCACAAACGTCAACACAGCACATTCTCCCATTGACTTTTGCACACAAAATGCCGTATGTATTGCGCAATTGACATTTTTCAAGATCGTTTGAAAAAAATCAATACTAGGCGCGGGGTAACTCTAGGCCCAATGATAAACTGCCCCCTAATGGCCAAGTTGATACGTTAGGGCCATACTGGCACCTCAACTTGAAAGATCTTTCAAGGATTTTTCAAGATACGATTTTGAAGGCCAAAATAGTGATTTTTCACTAGTATTTGGGAAATAGTTTCGCCAAACCATACCCTATTGCCTTGAAACTTCGCTAAAATACGTAGAATATTGTTCTGCATTCTGGGGAGAAATATGAAGTGGACCTTGAGATATATATCTTCAGGATTTTTTCAAGAAAAGGTGTAAAATTTACGTTTTTGGCCTATTTTTCAAGATTATCAGAATTTGTGAATTTTTTTTGTGTAAAAGTCTACAGTGGCCTGAAAACTATGGTGGATTTGAAGTGCCTTCTGTTCTCTATAAAATGGTGCAGTTTCCAAGGTGGTACCATGTTCCTATCAAAATTGACAAACATTAGCAATCGATGAAATGAAAACACGCAAATTTTGCGTGCTTGGTTGTTGAAGGGTTGTTAACTATAAACAAAGTCTTTACTATTTATGGGACCTGGGGAAATGTTGAAAACATATATCTTAACTTAACCTTTCACATCAAATTTTTTTTTTTAAAGAAAAAAAAGAAAGAAATATTATTTGATCGAACAGTATTATTTATAATGACTAACATAAACATGTGGTTTTAAACTTAGCAATTCCTTTAAGGTGCATACACCTTACTACGTTCGTTTTATTCTTGACTATAGCCGCGGAGGAGTCAACAACACACAAATGGTAATATATCAGATAGTGCCCGGTCATAACTGTCTGTGGCTATACTTACATTTGGGAGAAGAGTTCCTGCTTCTGCCTTCCTGAACAAGGTCGAATTAGATAAAATTCTGGCATCATGGACCTGACCTGGCCAACCAACATTGACATCGATGAATCTTAAAGAGAAATAAATTGAAGAATTGGCAATTAGAAGATGATGTAACTAACCGTAGTGCTTTATGTGAAATTGCTGAGTTTGAAGCAATTATAACTTATCAGGAATAACCTAAATTATTAATAATAGGCCTACAGTTAAATACACATTATTTATACCAACAAAAATCCTCACGCAGGACTGCAATTAGGAAATTGTTGGAGTGTATTTTTTGGCAAAGAAACAAAACATAGCACCATTCGCATGTAACACCCTCATTTACCCGAGACGACAAATCATAAATAATGTGCTCCCAAGTAAAAAATCCTGGCTACGCCAATGCGTATACGCTGCCTTGCATGGAAACAGGGTTTTGCCAAATCGGGTGATGAACTATCGGAAATTGCAGCCGGGCATAAGTAGGCCTATTATAAATCGCGAATTAACTTATTTTCATGAATGTATCCCGATTATTTTATTTGGATCATTCTACTACATTTCCCGACAAATTTAGCAATATTCCCAGTGGGGAGGTAGATATCCCCTCTCGCTGGAGCTACCTGCATGCAACCACACATGCAGTGACCCAAACCCACTGTTTTTTTTATATAAATTAATGGTATCAGTGCATATTTGGTGTCATCATAGAGCTAAAAGTTAAAAAAAGATGCATAGTTTGGTATACTAATTTGCTTAATTAACATAACGGGTGTTTCGTATGGGACATTTAATGGTGAATGTAACTTACTGGAGAACTACAATTTTTTTTTCATGGACATATGTAACCCAACACAGTTTCTAATAATGCCAATTTTTTTTTTTTAAAGTTCTAACTTACAAACAAACAAATTTATAAACTTAAGTGTGCTTTATAATTAATCCTTTGTATTGCTCTATAGTAAATTAATTATTTGTTTCGTATGGGATATGTGATTCGTATGGGACAATCCACATTGGTATAATCTATACAGTATAGTCACGGAGGTATTACCGCATGGTTATAACTATACATAGGCAGGGTTTAGAGAAGTGATATCAAACCTGGGGGCGATCCCCTACCCCACCCAGAAAATTAACCCCTCACCTCAAATACATTAAGCCAACTTATGCTGCCATATACATCACAATTGTAAAGTAGGCCTATATATAGCTTCTAGCTTCACTTTGTTTCTGCCAGAACAGTAAAAAGGGGGAATCAATCCCTATTTGAAATAACAAACATTTGTTTTGATTGCATACAACGTTGTGAAGGGTTACCACAGGTAAATGGCGTATGTCTGTCTGATGACGTAATACTGATAACTATATAATTACCAGTGGAACAGCTGGGCAAGTTAATAAACTATCACAAGTAGCACACACTCTTTGTTAAAATATAGGAGATTACCATAATCCCCCTCTTTGCATGCATGGGTGGATTTTATTGGGCCAGCTCTCTAATAAACTGTCAGTAGCAGGGCACACCCTTTTGTTAAAAGATTAGCAGTCACCTATCGCACTCATTGAACAATACATTGAAAGAGCTGTGAGATACCACTTTAGACATTTATCTGAGAAGCAGTGACAAGTTCAACCAATAATGACCATGAATCCATTTCAGGTGGCTGGATATTTATTAGTTATTCCAGAAATACATTGTAGTGTTGTAGGGACAAAATGTCCCATACGAAACACCACATGTTTTATACTTTTTCATGGTACACCGATACCACCCAAACTTTGTTTGTGTTATCTTTATGTCCATGACTAATGTATCTATAACTTATGTCCTTAAAACTAATTTCTTACAAATACTTTCAGAGAAATTTAGGCACAACAACGAAACACGGTACATTAATTAATTAGCCATAAATCTTTATAATTAAATCAATTAAGCTGAATTTTCCTCACCATAAACTTAGTTATAATACACTGCATATTAGCCTATAAAACTTGGATAAACAATTATTTGAACAAAGTTATTGGGTTTCAAAGTCTCTTTAATGTCCTATACGAAACACGCGAAATAGCTTGGACTTACCTGTAACGAAAGTCGACAACTGCCTGTAAGACGATGCTGTGGAAACCCTTCCTGTTATAATAATCAGCTGGATGATTCCTTGGAGACACAATTGGGATGTGGGATCCATCGACTGCACCAACACATTGGGGAAACCCCCACCGATTTTCAAATCCCTTTACAATGTCTATAACTTCTTCATCACCTGGGAAATTTAATTTGTCCTGAAAAGTTTCCCCAATGGCCGAACATACCTCGTGGACAATTTTACAGGCAGTGTTTCTGGCAACACCAAACAAATTTCCCAAAGTTCGATATTCACAATTAGTGGCCAATCGCCATAATGTAATGGCCACTCTCTTCTTCACGGTTATAGGTCTTCTCATAACGGTTGACTGTTTTTTTATATACGGACGAAGGGAATCACATAAGAATACAAATGTTTCTCGATCGACGCGGAAATTTTCTTTCCAATCTGTGTCATTGAAGTTCAGGAACATATTGTCACAAACGGCAGATGTTCTAGGTTTAATCCAAATACTTCTTGGCCTAGGCCGTCGTTTCTGACGATACATAGCTACAGTTAACATGAGTAGTTTACGTCTTTGTATCCTGTGCTTCTCGCTAGCTGCTTTACTGGCTCGTCTTCTTTTCTGCCGGTACCGAAGTATTGAAGTTCTACTTTCCTTTATGAGGTGAATCCCCAACATAAACAAGTAGAACGAAGCCAGTAATAATAGTCGAACATCCATGGTACACGTGTATATATATAAAGCTATA
The DNA here is from genome assembly GCA_027574765.1 of Molpadia intermedia. Taxonomy (NCBI): domain Eukaryota; kingdom Metazoa; phylum Echinodermata; class Holothuroidea; order Molpadida; family Molpadiidae; genus Molpadia; species Molpadia intermedia. Next base: position 4,042 of record JAODAF010160525.1, on the reverse strand, counting down.
GTTGACTGATAAAAATTGCAAAAACTATAAGTATAATATGTATAAGGTGTGAGCAAGGAGTTGCTATTGATATGAGTGGCATTGAATAGTTCGTGATAGTAGCCGTAATGTGTGCACTGGAGCATGTCTCGTTATCGGTGGACCTCGATGGAGCCAAGTGGTTCCGAGCCAAGTGGTTCCGAGATATGCAAGCACTGCTTTCACTAACTCAAGACTTGTTGCTTTGCAACAACCAATTTAATAGAAATCGTGATTTTCCGGCGGCCACAGGAATGCGTGATTATTGATGTTTGTAACATTGTCAATGCAGGTTGACTTCGTTTTGTTTGTATTGATCGTTTTAATATTGCTGAAGGAAATGAACCTGTCTTGTCTTTTTCTATATTTGCATAATTTAAAGAAAAAATAATAAAGTTGAACAGAACAACTGAACTTTACTTTCTTATTTTGATATTGCTGGAGGAAATGAACATGAACCTGTCTTGTCTTTTTCTATATTTGTATAAAGAAAAACTAATAAAGTTGAACAGAACAACAATTTAACTTTTACTTTCTTATTTTGTTGTTTCTCTCCCTTTTCTTTTGAGGACTCTCCCGATAATTAACACATGAAAGTATCTGATTCTTATAGACCTACGTTTTTTTTTTAAATGAGTGTTCGTAATTTCTGTACTTCATGAACTGAAACCCAAATGTTGTCTTGGCATATAATTATACTTTGGACTAATACTTTTACAGTTCTTTTCGTTAGCCCTATGCATATGTTATGAAAGTTCTACATAAAATACACGATGTCTAATCTTCTTCTTCAGATCATGAATCAGTTGTTTTTAATATAATGTTGGATTACCCTGTTCCTCCGTTCCAAATTATTAAAAAATATTTTGTTTTGTTAAATATATGATAGTTAATTAGGCTACACTGTTAGAAACAACTGTTAAATCACGATAAAACGTGCGTCCCCGCTGCCGGTATTTTTACTGTAAATTTACGGCACGTGCAAAAGTCCCATAGACAGAAAATTACACCGTTCTTTCCACTTTACGGTATAAATACCGACCGCGGGGACGCACGTTTTATCGTGATTTAACAGTTTTTTTTCTAACAGTGTAAACATTAAACTTTTCCTTGAAGCAAAGGGAATGGTTGAAGACTTGGCTTCTGTTCTGAAATCTGCGCATGTTTGAAATTGTAATAATAACCCTGTCAAATGCATAGCGAAAAATAACCATCCAGCCGTCATATACATGTTCCCCTTCACCCCTTGTTGTGAGATCATCCGTGTATTAAAAATGCGTTTTGTTCCATATTTTGCTAAAAACTTGCAATCCCATGTACATTTTTAACTCTTATCTGCAAGAATTTTATGTTTCCGTGAAAAAATATGCTTTGGGTTTTATAAACGAAACATTCTACTACTGTACTACAAGACTCTTCTTTTCGTTTGTTGTGCCGTGCCATGCGAATATAAGAATGCTGCATAGCATAAAGTCAGTGTGGATATAGGCAAACAAACGGTTTGATCCATCGCAGTTGTGACTGCACAGTCGCACATAGAAATTTGATTGCGCCGGTAGCGAACATACGTAGGCTAGTCTTTAGATAGGCCTATTAAACCGCCTCCGGTATTAAAATCACGACTAAGTCAATGCCATTATAACTTTCAGTTAAATGACATGCATGATGCTATTTGTTAATATCAAACAGAATCAATATTTAAAAAGGTATAGCAACAAATTTAACGGAGTTTGTGTGATCAACCAGTAGGCCTAGTTGACCCCACCCCTGTGCAGATTATGTATATACAAACAGACTATATGAAAGAAACAACATTGAGAACAAAGTCCACACTCCGATTCCCGTTTTCCCGCCTAACCGACCATGCCGCTTTCTTTCTGAAATGCAGCGTAAACTACATTTATGACTGAGTGTATATATATACATCGCAATGAGCCCATGCATATGGTCACCGATTTCCGTGATTGCCGCACGGAAAAATGCGGGTTGTTTGAGGCGCAAGTGTGAAGTAGCTAGTCTAATATTGGGGATAAGGGTAGGGTCTAATAATATGCCTATAGGACCTACTCCCTTCAAATGATTAGTGTGCACATGATTGTATGAATTGAAACGATATCATGACAAGTGCGTGTTATTATGTATTACGAAAGAAAATACACCAAATTGGGGAATTTTGCTATTAATCGGGCATGTCAAATTGAACGTTTCGGCAAATTGGAAAAGCACAACATGTCTCGAGAAGTGTGGATTGAGCGTAACCACGTAAATAACCATAAATTAATTCTCAATCAGGACGAGTCCGAGGATGAGTTGGCAATTAATCACGCTAAAATCATTGATCACAATTGCACACTATTTCGGCATAGGCTTGATATCTGAGTCAAATAATCGCGGTCTCAAGACTCCCGATGCTCATTTTCCCGCCTACAACTTTACCAGTATTATTTACAAGTATTATTTAAGTATACAAACAGATTATGAGTAGAACGTTCTGAGAACATAGTCGCGACCCCCGATGCCCATTTTCCCACCTATATTTTCCCGCCTATATTTCCGCGTATAAGTTGCCAGTCTATAACGATTGCGACCGTGCCGTGACGCTGGTTAGGAAGTTGTTTTATGAAGTGACTACTACAATTATGATGAATCGCAATTAGCCCACTTTTAGCAACTTGAAATTCACGGAAAAATTTGCGGTAAAACAATTTATTTCTACGGAATTTAGTATCATGATAAAGTAATCATTCTTGACGATAATACTATTCATACACAAAATCAACATTATACAGTGAATGTATACGAGTCGTACTGAAAATGGATAGAACCTCTCCACCACTGAAATAATCATGCCTATATTTTGTACATTGTCTACTTTGATTTGTATACAAATCGTAACAAAAATCATCCCGGTTCCCATCGCGTGAATTAGCTAATCGTTGTGGATTTGTTCTTTCCGAATTATTAATGGGTTGGCCTTGCAAACTTATCAGCAGGTGGAATTTCTTGACTCGTTGTGACACGGATCGTAAATACCGGATTAACGTGTGGTTAAGCTTGCTACAAGGTCGCGGCTAGTCGGTGTTCGTGGGACCACGGTATCAGTGCACCCAAAAATTGGGCCAATTTTGGGGGCTGATTTACATAGTGATAAGTGGGCCCAAAGGCCAGATTTTTTAACGTGGGCCCAAATCCTCCAAATGGTGGGTGAGGTTGACCGACGAAAATTGCACCCATCCCGACCCCCAGTAGCGCCCCACCACGAAGGGTGGGTTTCAAACGCCTTACGAATAAATGTGTCTAGTGAATTCTGGGGTTGTAGCCAATGTCGATTTTGATGTAGCCAATGTAGATTTTATGTAGCCAATGTCAACTTTATTCCCCCATTTGTTTTGTAGCCAATGTAGACTTTTTTGTAGCTAATGTAGAATGGTTCTAACCCAGGGGTGTGCAACCTGCGGCCCGCGGCCTCCTTCTGTGCGGCCCGCGAAACAATTTCGATTCGAAAATGGGTTTCGGCCCTCGTACGTCTTACTCACTTGACGTAAGTACATGATATCATGAAAAGAAAGAAACGATCAACGAAACGATGTAAAGTGGATAGTCTCGATAGAATACGATGAATCCCATGCAATCGTTACGATGTAATCATGGTTTCAGTTAATTGATTTATCACGATCGGTCTATCGAGAATCCCATAGTTGCGAAAATAACAACACACAGCACGAATATTGCGGACTTTGAACTTGTGTACAATGTTGATGCAGTACTGAGTACAGTAATTACCCGATAATATCCACGTGGAAAGTATGGTTTCATTGCACTGTTTTCAGTTGTAGGGTAATCGTTCATTAGCTTGTGTTTAGGCAGGTACGTTTGACAGATTTCCTTATTTGGAAAACTAAAGAATTCACTTGAAACACGCATTCTAATTCTGAATTAATATTTTTGTCGACAAAATAGAGATGTAACCACACGGGGGCAAGTTTCGCCAACAATTAGTAGGCCCATACTACAATATTATTCG